>OY804550.1:9003033-9108033 GCA_963680865.1 Spergularia marina | reverse complement strand
ATCACTAATTAGCCGCAAGCGCGACACTAATTGTAACACTACGGAATATGGAAAGTGGTTTATGGAGTTGGTTTGTCCCACATTGGGAAAATAAGGCTCATATGATCAGTTTATAATAGATTCCTACCATCATACTAACAATAAAGCCTTCACCTTTTAGAGCCCACGAGAGGATATTTGGGCCTAAAGGTGTCTTTCCATCTTATTGGGTTGTGTTGTGACGGACGGTGGTTCGGGATGTTACACTAATCATGTAAAAGTTGCTTCTTTTAGGGTTAATAATTAATGACCACCAATTATCAACCAAGCATATGAAATACCCAAATCTAATATAGTAGCTAATTAGATAAAACAAGGATAAATCATGCATTAAAGAACAAGGAATTAACTATAATGAAATTAAAGGCAAATTAAAGAGAAAATACTTACTAATACATAGGATGAAAGATTTGATTACACCAAGAGTCTAGGAAGAGGATTAGTCTCCCATATTAATTATTACAACACTTTTGGGATTAAAACCCATAATCTCTCTGTAAAACTCTCTCTAAAATTTAAGAACAAGGTGAAAATAAATTGAAAAGTCCCTTTTATTATTGAGGGGTTCATGCCCCCTTATTTAATCTAAGTACAAAACACTAGAAGACAAAATAGATATTTAGCCACAAAATAAACCGACAAAAGTATCAAGGAAGTTTCCCGTAAGCTCCCTTTCTCGAATCGAGGAGAGGGATCCTCGAGTCGAGCGAAGAAATCCTTCCTCGACTCGAGGAACACCCTCCTCGAGTCGAGCGAGGAAATCCTCGACTCGAGACGCACCATTCTCGACTCGAGACAGGGTGTTCTCGAGTTGAGAATTATCTGATTCTCCAGCTTTTCTCTCATCTTCTTGGCTCGAGCTAGTGTGTGAATCTCGATGCATTGACGAGCTAACTTCTCCTCGTAACTCGCTCCAACTCATAGCTCGTTCTTCTATTTCCGTCCAAGGGTCGCCAAAGGGTCTTGAGCAACCAAAATCTCGTAAAGCCATCGAATAACCTCCAAAAATACTACGAATGATGTGGTCTACGAATCACAATAAAACCATGCCAAAATAACCCCTAAAGCGTTTAAATCATGCGAATTAGCACACTACAATTACACCACATCATGAATCATTTGTTCTTTCTCATTTTTGTCTGTTTGATGACTTGATACTATTCAAAATGGTTAAGATTTGATAGCCTTTGATCATTGTGTTGACTGAAAAGTGAGCATATATTTTTCTTAACACTTGCCGGGCTTCTGTGTTCATGAACATTGGGGTTAGTTAAGTCAGCATCTAAAGGCATATATTTAGTGGTAAAGGTGGTACAAGGTAGAACACAATGACAACAAACTTCTTCTTGTATAGAGTTTTTTCTAGTTTTGTCTTTTTTTTTGTTACAATGTAGTTGACTTTGTATGAGTTTTATTTATCTTCTTTAGGAGTATACACAGTGTATATTGACGACAAAATTGACATTTGTTATAATAATTACATTGATTAGCAATATTAGTTAAACAAGAACCTCGGATGCTGCAAACCAGTAACATAAACATTTTTTTACTTTTATAAACATACTTAAGGCTGGTTGTGGTATTAGGATCGATACCTAAAGTACATTTAAGGCATTAGTTATTGACCTATGACTGACGCCTAAAGTGTAATACCCCGGATTTCAGAGGAGATCCCTGAGAGATTATATACGAGTTGCTTAAAGGGATTGATAGTGCTACTCATACCAACAAAGTCGACTTTCCTTTTAGGAAGCCCATGTGATAAGAAGTCCACCGTTAAGCGTGCTTGATTGGGAACAATTTCAGGATGGGTGACCTCCTGGCCCACAGTCTAGCAAGCTGCCATAGGTGACTACTCTCCCTCAGGCGATGAGTCGGGGTGTTACATAAAGTACACTTAAGGCGTTAGTTCCAAGTCAACAATTGACGCCTTAAATATACTTTAGACGTCGGTTCTAAGTGAACAACTGACGCCTTAAGTACACATTAGGCATTAGTCCTAGGTAACAATCGATGCCTTAAATGCACTTTACGCGTCAGTCCTATTACAACAATTGACGCGTTAAGTGTACTTTAGGTGTCGGTTTCGCAGCGGAAGCCAAAAATACTGCACTGAAGACGTCCGCGTCGAGCAGGAACTGATGTCTAAGTAGTGTACAGCCGATGCCAGATGGGTGGTTTCTATTGGTGATTACACAGATTAAAATACATGAATATGGCTAATATGGTTACAACATGATCATAAATAGAATTCTACTAACCTAAATTAACTAGAGTACAATATGAACATGATAATATTTAATTGGAAATATGTTATTTCCTCATACGCCCCCACAAGGTGAACGATCGGAGAGGAAGGCCAATCTTGAGAAGTAGAAGTGGATGTCGTCGTTGTTGAAACAAGAGTGTTGAGATCGTAGAGTCTTGAAATGTGGTTTTGATTTTCTTAAATTTTGAGTTAGAGAGTTTTGGAGTTTGTGTGAGGTTATTGCCCAATTTTGGTTTAGAGAAAGGGTGGTGGGACAGTTCAGATTTAAGACTAGTTAGATAGGAGTTTTGGAATCACGATGACTTGGTGAGTATGGAGACAATGATAGTTGAGTATGGGGGGATGTGACGTTGGAGAATAAGAAAGAGTTTAAGATCAAGTAGGGCTTCTGGTTTTGAGTGTATAGTAATTACGGAGTCGACGATCCGGTGGTCAAACATGGTTAAATTCATACGAAATTAGTGGGGGTTTTATGAGAGTATTTAATGGAAAAAAATAGATTTGAAAAAAGTATTGTGAGGTTGGCCTTGATGGAGTTTGGCCGAAACTGTGCAGTTCCTAGGTTTGCAAAAAAAATTGTAATAATTGATAAAAATTTAGAGGGAGGGTTTGACTTTGATTAAGAAAAGAAGAAAAGAGTTTGAGATGATAAGATTTCACGTAATAAGGGAGTTGAGTTGATCATTAAAATCAAGGAGGAGTTTGTACGGTTGGAGGTAGGATTAGATTGGCTGTGGGTTTGGTCGTAGGAGAATAAGGGAGGTTTTGAAATTGGTTTGGAGGGCTTGCAATTTGGCAAGGTATATGTAGGCCGTATAAGAGTTTGGCAGAGGGGTTTGACCATAGAGTAATGAGGGTTTGATACTCTCCAATGGTTGGCCCATTAATAGTGTCCCCATGGTTATGGAGGGTGAGTAATGTGGTGTGTGACATGTGCTAAAGTTAGGAATTTAGGCGTTTTAGGAGGTATTTGAGCGTGTTCTTAGGGTTCATCGCGAGTCACGTCTTCGTGAATTAATTGGATCTTAATAGATGGTGTTGCGGTGTTTTTGTGACTCAAGTCCCTCATATCGACCTTTAGCACAAGCCCCGAGAAAACCCGAAGACGCAAGTCGAGCAGGAGGAGAAAAATATCTCCTTGGACCGAGGAGCAGTCGTCTCGGCCCGAGGAGTAGTCGTCTCGCTCCGAGACGCTTTCATATCGATCCGAGAAGTTGGCGTCTACCTCTTCTTTTGAGCCGATGAAGGCTATTTCCGTAAAGCTTCCTATGGGCTTTTGACGGTTTTTTTTTGGATTATTTTGGCTTTGTCTTTTAGTGTCTTGTGTTCTTATCTTGCATAAATGGGCATCAACCCCTCAATAAATCTCATCACTTGTCATAATATTTTTCATCTTATTTTTATTCTTGAGAAAGTTTTAGAGAGAAATTAGTTCGAAAAATTAGTAATCTTATTATGAGTTTTATTCCCAAAATTATTGTAATACTTCTTATGGAAGACTAACTCCCTTCTAAACTCTTGGTGTATTCAAATCTTTCATCCTATGTAATACTAAGAATTTCTTCTCTCTAATTTGCCTTTAAATTCAAAATAATTAATTCCTTGTTCTTCAATTCATATATTATTTATCCTTATTTTTTTGATTGGTTAATTAGATTAATTTGGATATTTCATTTGCTTGGTTTATTGATTGATGGAATTCGATTAACGAGCTAAATGAAGCAACTTTCACATGATTAGTATATGGTTATGACTAATTTGTGGTTGTGGAATTAATTAGCCAACTAATAGATTAGATTAGTGTCGCGGTTGCGACTAATTAGATACTAATTTGGGTTGTTCTTAATCTTTTGTTGATCCTTACTCTTCATGCCTTTGGTTTTGGTTTGATTGAGTGGTCACTAGACAAATTAGGACTAAAAGGATTGAAATTTGGTAGCGGTTGCTCAAACTCCCCACAAAAGCGGATTAATTGGTGTAAAATCGAGATTAACTTTGAATTGGTTTAATAGAGAGAGATAAACTTGTTATATTAGGGTGTTAGACTACATTATCATCAGGGGTCGTCTTAATCCATTTGATAAATCGTAACTTTAGCAATTTCGTCATTAGTTAATACTCAAACCAAAAACCCCTCCTTTTTAATTGCAACTTTTTATATCTATTTCTTCTCCACATAGAAATCGCATATTAGGTTATCCCCTCGTTTTTCGTGATTCGATACCCACATATCCAATCTTTGGTAGTTTTTAGTTGTAATTTGTTAGGATTTGACGACAATCCTCAGTGAGAGCAAGGGTTGGCCGGATTAGAGGGTGGTCATAATTGTGGTGGTTGGTTGAGGGGAACGGAGGATGGCCGGATTAAAGGTTGACCGAGGGTTTGAAACTTTTCAGAGGGTTAGGCCGCCGAGCATAGGATTTATACTCTTATACCATTTAAGATTATGAGATTGAGGGAAAAGCTTAAATTGTATTATTACATTGGTTGGTATTTATACAAGAGTATAGCTAGGGTTAGGTTAAATAATAATATTAGGATACCCAACATTACAAAGATTACAATACATGAATATGGTTAATATGATTACAACAAGATCACAAAAAGATATCTACTAACCTAAATTAACTAGATTACAATATGAACGTGATAATATTTACTAGGAAAGATATAATTTCCATATATTTGCGAATGAGTTCAGATGTAATATGACTATCTACCGTGATTTTCACTAATTTTATGATGTCTCTACAACTAATCTGTTTTATTAATTCTACGACTATGTTTATTTCTTAGAATATTTCGCACAACATTTATGACATTTCTACTTTTGAAAATAAATCAAAGGTTTTAATTACTTAAAACAAAGGCTGGCCATATAGTAAACTAGTATCAATCTGGAACCTTCTGATTTTGAAGAGAAGTGGTCTTCTATGATTGTTGAATTTGAACTTGTTTAATATAAAAGACAAGTGCATACCTATATATTTCAAGGATTTGCCAATGGGTTGCATTTTGAAAACCACTCAGAGATCGGAGAGTGAGAATAACTTCTTTAAGAAGTTCCAAAGTGAGTATGGCACAATTGTGGAATTTGGGATGAGGTATTAGACGGCTATTGACAACCAACAGTATGGTCAGAAAACTCTTGACAAGGACAACCATAGGAGCCTGCCTCAAACTCTCTCCCCCTTACCAATAGAGGTTCATGCATCAAGGGTGTACACCCACAATGTCTTCTATGATTTTCAAGTTGAATTGATAGCTTCGATTGGTGATTGTGGGGTGGCAGGTTTTACAAAAACTGATGATATTGAAACTACTGTGGTAATGGATGCATAAAAGAGTAAAACATTTGAAGTTGTTTACCATCCAACTACAAATGAAGCCCTGTGCTCTTGCAAGTTGTTTAATATGAAGGGGTTGTTGTGTCGGCATGTTCTCTGGATTTAGTCTGGCAAAAGCTAAAAATGTATACCCGATAGGTACATCCCTTAATAGGTGGATGAAGGACGCCTTTAAAAAACCTATTCCTGAGTTGGATGCTAGCATTCTACAAGATGCGGAAGAAATTAATGGTCGTACGAAAGAATTCATGTTGCTGTGGTCAGAGATTTATGCTACTGCCAGTTGCCTACCAAACAAAGAAGAGACTAGTATAAAAGCCCTCGGTGAAATTGTAAAACAGTTTAGGCAAAAGATAGAACCGAATCCACAGTTTTTGACAAAGGAACAAGAACTTGAGATGCTACTTGGCTGTAAATCATCCATTGAAGTTACGTACTATTCACCCGCCCAAGATATCAAGCAACAAGGGCAGTAGGAGTGGCGTCAAGAGGTTGATATTTAACAAAAAGCAAGAAATTGAAGATAATAGTAGGCCACCGAGACTTTGCACCAATTGTCACCAGATGGCGCACCATGACAAAAGGACGTGTCCTCACCGTACAACACCTGAGCCTCAGGATACTCCTGAAATGGTAATTGAATTTTTAAAGTTACTATTGTGTTTCTCTATGATTCTTTTGGATATGTTTAGCGATTATTTTAAATTTTATTATCTCAAAATGCAGCAACCAGTACCTCAAAAGGCTCCCAAATTCTGTAAAAATTGCAAACAATACAGCTCACATGACAAGAGGAACTGCCAAGTTCGAGTTGTCAAGAAAGCACATCCTATTGTGACACAGGTTAACCTCTTTGCAATTATTGTCGCACTCTATTTCCTTCCTTCTACGAGTTTACAGCTCACTCACACAAACTTATGTGTGAATGTTGTGTTACAGGTTCCTCGACAAACTACACCTCAGAGGATGCAAACTCGAAGTCAAGGGCAAGCAGAATCACAGTGATCGTTTGATGAACGACTTTGATGTTTTTGGTCAACTTGATACTTGTTGATTCAAGCTTGTTTCTTTATTGAAAAGGTTGAAGGTTTTGACACAAATTAACTATGTAACACTACATATTTTGCGTAGATTTTCCAATAATAAATTGTATTAATGTCAACGACCCATATTCCTTATTTGTTGAATTTGTAATTTGGTGGGTATTGTTTAATAAGGCGTTTCTTGGAGTATGATTTCATGAGTGTATATCTATGGATAAATTGTTGCGTCAGTGTTGATATTGGCAAAAAGGTCTTGATAGTCATAAGTTGTCACATAAAATTATGAGCGTTTTCCGTAAAATCATATCATTTAAGTCGCTTTCTTGATGCCGCACAATAGGGATCGCAAGCGGAAGAGATAACACAAAAAACCATCTCATTCTAAAAACAAAAAAAAGAAGCAAATTCCAATGCAATTACACGAGTGTGCCATAGAAATCATAATCAGTGTACCTTATAATCACAAATAGTGTACCATATATCAACAAACACTTCAAAACACAAAGTTTGTAGTTGAAGTGCTGAACTTGAAAAATTGTTACTCTTTCAAAAGAATCTAAATTTCAAAGTCACATGTTCAGGTTGTGCTCAATCTTCAACAAAAAAAATCATTTAACCACCCTCCCCTGAAAATGACATTGCACAGAGATGTCATATTTCCCAAACAGTTACTCTAGACCCCAACATGGAAATAAAATTTTATCGCTTAAAGGAACCAAAGATTTACTTACCTTACATCCGCAGGCACCACGCTGGTAGTGCGCAACAAGAATTTCAGTGATCAGTGGCTGAGGTTCCTTGATTTCTGACGGTTGTTTCCTTCTACGCTTAACCACCTTTTTCTTTAGCTCATGTTCGTCTCTTTGACGCTCAGTCATCTAGTAAAGGCCAGAGTTCTTTCTTGGTTGATTGTAGCTTCAATGCATGTGACACAATTCTCTCTCTGTCAAGATTGATGGCACCAAAGAGTAATGCAGCAGTCATCTCAACAAAAAATATCCTCCTCAATTTTTTGCTTCCCAAATCACACTCAAATGTGCCACCCTCATAAAACAACATGTCCATCATCATAAAGCAGCCAGACTCGGCATTTAGACGATCAAGACCTTGCCAAGCAAATATGACACTTCCAATTTCATCAAAGAGCCATGCATCATCATGGAGTAACCCAATCCATCATGGCCAAAAACCTTGAAATTCAGCCAACAACACTCGTGCGAAAAGAGTTTGGTTGCAAGTTGTGGGCGGAGAGGAAAAAAACTCATCGCATCCCTGGCAGATTCTAAGCCACTAACCTCTTCAACAAAATCATTTCCTCTAACATCAGATGGTTTTAAGACAATACTTTCAAGCCCGCCAAACCCATCACACCCCTCATCACTACCATCATTAAATTGGCTAGGAGCACCAAATTCCAGATCAGCGTTGACCACAAATTCACCTTTGCCCGCAGAATCATCTTCGCTTGTTGTACTTGGCATTTGACTTGAAATGCCAAATTCCACCAGCAAGTTTATTACCTCCTTTACCTCCCTTATTTTGGCAATCAAGGAGTTAATATAAATATAGTACTCAAGATCTTTGGAAAAGCGTTGTGTTGAAGATACGTTAATGCCGAAATTGCCAAATGGAGCTACAAACCTCTCTGTTATCCCACTTAGGTGTCTCTTGTCGAACAAATATATAACGTCCGTATTTGTTTTAAATTGAAAGAACAAATCCTGGATTTCATCTCCGGCTGCTCTCTGATGAATTTCTTCATCCGTCTCCATCCCCTCTTGAATCTCAAAAGTTAGCAATCTACTTGATCTCGGAGAGGCTGAGCTTAAAATGTTGACAACAAGGCGCTCTACAACTTTTGGCTTGGATTGTGCAGTAGGCACAGATGTTTGAGGGGACAATGCTTCATGCGCCCTTGACTCTCCAACGGGCATTGATGTTCGCCCCCCATTATTATTCTTGCAGATTGGGAACTGCGTCTTTGACATGAGACCATTCCCCAAACCTCCAGAATTGAAGACTTGTTTGAGTTTGACTGACAGATCGGTATCAATCCAATGTTGAATTAAATGAATCTCACAATTAAGGACCTCTCCACAGAATTCTATTCAATGGAAATATTCCAACATTAAAAACAATAAACATCCTCCGCCAAATGCTTTACCTTTAACTTTGTGATTGTAAAAACCTAAGATTACCATATTAAACACATACTCACACCAATCAAATAGTCCAATTCTCGAAACGTCTTCAAGTGCATACAACAGACTGAAATCGGTTTGGTAATTGGACGTGGGGGCTAAAAACGAAGACATTGCCAACATCACAAACAACTGCTTAAATTCATCATTTCCATGTTTCTTTGCTTTCAACTTATCAGCAATCTTAATAAGAGGAATGCCCTTACTGTTACCCTAGACATGATACATTTCCCTCCACTTGACTTTAAGCGGATCTTTGGTAGACGTAAATCTAAGACCAGTTTCAATAAGAATGTGTTGTGCTTCATTATGATCATCTATAATATGGAAATGAGAGTATGGTAGTGAGCCCGAGCGTAATGGATGAATTGAAAAAGAATGTCTGACTTATTGTTCACGCGTTATAATTCATTTTTGTGAGATAGTATGTTATGATTCATTTTTGTAAGATAGTATTAGGCAACAAGGGTATAATAATTGTCAAGTTGGTAAATGTAAAATATAGTTGGATTGTGCAAATAAATAAGTTGAGTCTAAAAATCACTACTCGGAAAATCTTTGTTTAGTCATATTTATTTTCCATTTGGTTTGATAAATGGAGGATATCATCATATAAGGTACAAATATATCTTATTTAGTTTAGTCATGCCACATATAATTTACCTAATATACACTAGTGATGCCACTTAAATAATACAATTCCAGTGTAGCATTGTCTTTCTCATTTCGAAGAAAAAAAATGCACAAGGTAAATGAAACATGATAGAAATTTTTTATCTAGCTTAGAACAAATGCATAGTGTCAATTATGGCAATATACATGGCAACTACGAGTCGGTCTCACGAATTAGTATTAAACAAATTGAACTAAACATATTATAAATTGGGGAATTTGTAATGTAAATTAAGAAAAATAATAATAATAATAATAAAAATAATAATAATAATAATAATAATAATAAATAATTATTTTACAACCTTGTGATTGAAATCATATATAAAATGTATTTTTTAGGAATTACAAATCCAATACTAACGAATTCATAACAATAAAAATAACGGCCAAAAGTTACTACATTGATTATTACCATTAAAAGACCTTCGAACTTACCGTATAATTCAAATAAAAAAATTAAGATGAGGAACATGAAAAATTTCATAATTTATTCAAATAAATAAATTGAGTAATGTATGCCATTTATTACGTATTATTAAAATATTTTAATATATTTTTAATATATTTTAATGTAGATTATTTTTATTTGTGACATGTCATTTGCGAATGACAATTATGTGGAACAAGATTGATTTGGCTATTTCTTAATGAAGTCGCCAACATGATTTTTTTTTATAGGATCCTAAGAACCTAGGATGAGTGCTTTGTAAGGTACAATTTGGGAATGTATTAGATTATCTATATTACCTACAATAAGCACCAGAATCTATGTACAAATGCTCAGTTACACATGCGAATCATATTTTGAAATAAAAAAATAAGTATATATATTAATTGGACATGCCTCTGAAAATATCATCACTGGTTGTGCACTTGTGCCCCCAATGAGTATTAGCTTCCTCCCAAACCGTCTTATGAGAAAAGTTGTTAACACACGGACAAGATTTTGAATTGCAGACATGATGAGTGGGGGATTCATTTTTTAGATTGGCCAAGATATGACAATAATAGAGGACCGAAACCTTGGAGTGATCCAGACATCGAAAAAAGAGGGATGAAAATGATGGAGAATAGAGAAATTATCAAAGCAGGACGACTGATTGGCTTCAAGACTATAAGGGTGTTGTGGTGAAAGAAGATTTTTTTTTTGTTATCTTCAATGTTTGCTTCTATCATATCCAGCTTGTCATCAACATGAAAGACTCATTTTATATTTTAGATCGTCATTCTGACTTTTTCTCTGTTGTTTTTCTCCATTTGGGAATGTGCGTATTAGGCAACTAACGAACATCAATGTGAATGAGCTAATAAACATTCTTATAGAAAACAACTAGTTTTAAGCATGTGCATTGCATGATTTAATATTATATCGAACTCAGTGATTTTTATGTTTATCATCAACTATACTATCATTTCAATTAAAATAATACATAGCAATTGTTATGATGTTGCGTGCATGTAATTTAATAACTAGATCAATTCAAATTATAAAAAAATACAAAGTTTTCTAGAATGCTCAGGTTTATACCATACACTACGTCAAAAATGAGCTAAGAGAACGGGTCCTCTAAACCTAAGCAGAACGGTTGCGAAATCGTTCTCTAGACGACGGTACTTAAAGGGTAAGAGAACGGTTGCAACCGTTCTTATAGCCTTTTAGAACGGTTCTATTTAAAGCCGTTTTGGAAGATGTTTAAGAACGGTTATTTGGAGAACCGTTCTCCAAAAATGGAACCCTTTTAGAACAGTTTTCTTCAAAACCGTTCTCTTATGTACCCAATTTTAAAAAACAAAAAAATAAAATAAAAAATTGTCAAAACTTTCTATTTTCCCAACCCCAAACCACGATTCCAATGCATTGAAAAAGAATAATGGACGATATGCACTCAAAACGAATTAAACGACAACAAAGTAACAAACCAGATCAAATCTGGGCTCTTTTTATTTTGTGCTAAAATTTATACAAGAAAAAGTAGAGTAAATGTCATCTCACGATATGTACAAGATCAATATCAACTTATCTAATCAAAATATTGATCTAACAACAACTAACCAAATTACATGATTCGTATTTCTTAAAATTTCGTAAATCGTATTGATGGGCTCCTTGTTCTTCGTCTTTCTCAAATCTGGATTTCATGACCTCTTCTTTCCTCCATCTTTCGATCTTGCCATTTTTTTCCTACTTCGTCAATTTTAAATAGAAAAAAAGAAGAAATGAGTGGTTATCAAATTAACATAAGAGGGATGTAGAGAAAAAGTCTAACTTCAAAAGAAATTAAAAGACGAAAATGAATCTTAAAGATCAGATTCAATATTTTTCAACCTTTCCGTGACCATAGACTCTTATCTCCTCCGTTGTACTCCCCCATCTCATCCTTTATTGAACAAAAAATAAACATAATTACATCAGAAAAAATAAGGATAAGTTGGGGAAAATGTAGAAAATTGTAAACAAACAAACTTTGACAAAAATTTAACAGATCTGGAGAAGAAAACATACCTGGACAACACCGATCTGAAACTTGGCCAAGTAAAATGAAGAGGAAGTTCACCGTTTATCTTCTATGTTGACTGAAGAGAGAAAAAACGAAGAGAAGATTGACAAAGAAAAACTAGAATGAAGAGTTGTAAATGACAGAAGGAAAAAGAAAACAGATGAAGAGGAAAAAAAATAAAGAGAGGGAGAGGTCAGAGGAATTTATGAGAGGTGGGGGCTACATTCTTTTTTTTTTTTATTATAAGAGGGAGTGACGGACGGAGATCACGAGGGTGGGGGGTTTATAATTTGTTCTTTTATTTTTAATTTTTTTATTTGCTATTATTAGAACGGTTAGATAAGGGAACCGTTTTCTTAGGTACCCCTTTTAAAACGGTTCGAATAAAAACCGTTCTAAAAGCTTTGGGGTTCTTTTTATCTGTCACTTTAAGAACGGTTTTTAGTAGACCCGTACTGAAAGTTATTTATTATTTATTTTCTCTTTTTTCACAAATAATCATTTAGAACGGTTTTTATCGGACCCGTTCTCTTACACTACAAGAGATCGGTTTTAAAATTTCCGTTCTCTTAGGGGGGTTCTGGAAGCCCATATTTGACGTAGTGATAACTACATTTATATTCATCTCTAGTAAGGATTATCATGCCTAAATACGAAACTCTTCCGTTTGGTTGATCATCGAGGTTTTAATTTGGGCTATTTTCCAGCTGTGTTCATGTATACTCTCCTTCCTCTAATCTCCAAACCTAAAATCTCGTTATATATATACACTACATCAATTTATCTAAAATGACAGCATTATTTTTTTCTCACATATTGTAATTTTTTTTTTCTATTTGTAGACTCACTCAATAAAATCTAAGAACTCTTAAAAATTAAGCATTGCATATTAGCATATGTATAAATGGATCTTAAATTGAAATGCATATCAAAAGAAATCTAATGATATATGTTTTGAAATTTTCTAATACACATAACCAATGGTATGAGATATTGTGTCGTGTTTCCTAAAATATAGTTTTCTGCATGCAAAAGTCTCACGAAAATCGGAGGAGTGATACGGGGAGCACTGTGTTGTGCGACTGTTTACACAGCACGAAAACGACAAGGAAGCGTAAGGGGTAGGAGCAAAAAGCAAAAAAAATAGAGTGAGGAACTGAGGAGGGCTTCTAAGCAAATTAGGAGAAAATGAAAAAAAACGCCTCACCCTTTCTTCGCTCATTCAGATTATTCATTTCTCTCTATTCGACCATCTTCTACCTCATCATTATCTCTTCTTGGCTCCTTCTCTCTCTTCAACCATCTTCTCTACTTCTCCAATCTCAAATCTCCTCACACTTGCATTAATCTCAATCCCCTTGTGTGAAAGTGGATACGCAAGGTGATAGCTGATGATGAAGGCAGCTGGACCAGATGGTGTAAGGAGTATTGCATAAAAAATAACACAATTTGGTCAGTGAGGTAGAAGCAACATGATTCAGAATGCTGGAGAAGCATCCTAAAAGTCAAGGACCAAGTTCTTGCTACAGCAGAAAATGACCAGGATGCTGAAAATCTGGTTAAATCATGGAATGCTAATGGGATTTACAGAGTTGCACAGGCCTGCGACCATTTAAGGGTAAAGAAGGATAAGAATGATTGGTACAAAATGGTCTGGGATGGGGTTAGCATGCCCAAGCACTGCTTTATCACCTCTCTAGCTGTTGACAAGAAACTTCTTACAGTTGATAATCTCAGGAAAAGAGGGATTATGCTTGTTAACAGATGTATCCTGTATAAAAGAGCTGCTGAAAGCCATAGACATTTGTTTTTCCACTATGACTACTCAACAAAGGTCTGGCAAAGTATTCTAAATTGGTTGGGCGTAGCGGGAAGAAGATGGAATCTAAGTCAGGAGCTCAAATGGTTCGGTAAAAGAAGTAGGAGGAAACACTGGAGAGCTAAATGGGTTAGATGTTGCTTAACTGCTACTGCCTACCATATTTGGAACGAGAGGAATAGGAGAATTTTAATTTCACGGATACTGAGCATATCGAAGATTGGAATGTTTAAAGTATAAAGTTCATGGTCAGTGTTAGGTTGTATAACTATAAAGATCTGGAAAACCATCCAGATTTAGTTGATAGTCTAGCTAGTTAAGCTCCCTTAGAATGTTATACTTCCATAGTGGTTCTATTTTGTAAGTGGTCGATTTTCCCCAATTTGGGATGAATAATTAACTTCTTACAAAAAAAAAGGTCTCTTTCAATTTACGGATACAAGAATCCTTAGCAGTCGCATTGTCAACCGAAATCTTGAAAACCTGGAAAAAAAAATTAACAACGATGACAATGAAGAGAGAAAATAAATGTCAAACCATTTGCAGAAGAAATTAATTTTTGTTACGTACCTTGTTCTCAATGCCCCATCCTTTCAAACAGTATACTCCCTCCATTTCAATGAATTGTTTACATTGGCTTTTGCACATTAACCAAGGAGGGAGGAGAGTGGGTCTTAAACTACCATGTGCTTAGATATTTGAGGAGAGAGAAAGTGTTAAATTATGTGGTTAGTGGGGGTTAGTTCCCCTAATTCTGCCGCCAAAACACAACAACAGAGGGCCACAAATTGAATCTCATACTCCGACATCTTCAAGCCCCCGTACATTTTCACGATCATAGAAGAAGACATGCGCCTCTTTTTCGGAGGAGGTGTCTCTGTCTCCGGCTCGGAGTCTGGTACCGTGGGTGCAAGAATGCGATCAATGTACACATCATCCACCAAAGTCGTCAGATCTGGACCTCCATCGTAAAGAAGACCAAGAGGAGGCGACATGCAATCAACAGGTTCGATCATCGGATGAGGAGGCGATTCAACCCCAACATAAGGAGGCGTTTCCATACCAGATGTCGGAGTCGCATCAATAAAAGACCCCGTAAGCGATTCCGAAGTCGAATCGATCCCAAACTCCGGCGGCGCCGGCGAGGGTTCCTGGGTTTCATCATCAGATGTGCAAAACTCAGAGGGCTTTTGAGAGTATGACATGAGTAAAATGATCTAGGTTCGAAGATGAGTGAGAGGGAGGTCGATTTCGAGAAGAGGGAGGTCGATTTCGAGGAGAGAGAAGCTAGGGTTTGGGCGTCGATTTGGGGCAAGTTCAGAGGAGAGAGAAGGAGAAAGTTCCAGAATGAAGAACTGGTGAGTGAAAAAAAAAATCGTGATAAATGATGATTTGGTGGGTGGATAATTGGGTTGGGGTAGTAAATTTAATTGGGTTGGGGGAGTAAATGTAATTGGGTTGGGTAATAAATGGGTATGGATTAAAAATTTGGAGGGAGAGGTTAGAAATCTAATTGGGTTATTAAGCTAATTTGACCCAATTAGTATGTAGGTTATGTGGAGTAATAAGGGTATTAACGGTATTTCAAATGCTAAAAATTGTCCCAAAATAGAAACCTAAACAATTCACTGAAATTGCCGAAAACGGAATACGTAAACAATTCACTGAAATGAAGGGAGTACATAGCATTAGACAATTTAATACCACGGCGAGGAGGAGGCAAACGGAAGAAGTTTAAAACTCGTTTTTGTAGTCTCCAATTCTCATCAACAAAATTACCTGTAACAACCATACTCAATTTTTTGAGGTTTAGATTGCCACAAATCAGTAGTCAAACAAATCTTGCAAACTTTTCCAAGATACGTCTTTAACTTCTTTTTTTTCCAACTCATAAACTTTCACACAATTAGTTTCTCCAGTTTAACGTGGTATTTTTGTCCACTTGGGACGTGCTCTCTTCATCATCAAGTTAAATCCTTCATCTTCCAAAATTGAGAATGGATGCTCATGCATAAATATCCAATGACAAGCCGACTCCCTCATCCTTAACATGTTGAATTTAACATCAAGAAGCACAGAAAGAGGTGCATTAACTTCAGTTGAATCAATTGGCATGAAGTTAAGCTTGTTTATTTGGTTATGTTGATGTTGATTTTCCATCGAGTACATGTTCCTACTTCTTAGGTGCCAATTTAAATGGCTTATTGGCCCATTCTTCTTATGTGAAAGAAGGATTTTACAATGCTTGCATTGTGCTTTACGAGACCCATCATCGAAAATCAATTGATCCATTTCTTTCCATCATTGAGCAGGCTTCCTAGATTTTTTTTCTAAAAGGATCATCTGATTCATCCCCATCAAGACCATCAGCATGTTCTCCCATATGAATATCATCTTCATTCGCCAAATCAATTATTTCATTCTCCTCCTCAACAATATCATTTAATTCCAAATCCACCACATTATCCGTCGATGGCGAAACGATTTAGCAAAGTGAATAGTGTATGATGAACAAAAATAGGTAAAAGGCCTATGAATGAAGTTCCTAAGATTTCGAACATGCTAATACCATATACAGAGCTACAAGACAAAGCAGAGCACAAACAACTTACCCATATCCTTTACATAAATTAATCAAATCTAACTACAAAACGTAACCAGCCCAAGTACTACAAGACACCCGTAAACATCATCATAAAAACTTAATGTCCAAGTCTCTAAGATTTGAAATTTGCTCAGCTGACTATAGGTTTTGTATAATAGTGATTCTAGTGAATATAATCGTGCTTCATATATAATTGTATTAACAAAACATCACACATGAAAACTGATCAATCTCTAATAAATAGTACAACAATACATGGACTTGAAATTACGTGAAACAACTTATAGCATTAGTACACCAAACCCAAAACCAAAAAGTTACTGGTGTGCCTTACCATGGAGATGAAACAATTATAAATTCTAACCTTCTATCATATGATCGATCTATTTTCGTCATACAAATAGCATGAATACAAAATACTATATGATGTACATACTACTTAGGCACAAAGAAGAACCTACGTGACGTTAGTAGATTTTGACCAAGCAACTTTAGATGAGTTTAACTTTACTGTTACAGTGCTCCGTTTTTTTGTGAATTATGGGAGGTTGGACTTTTGAATAGGGAAGGGATATGAGATGAGTCAAACAACAGCTGTGATTTGTGAGAGTCTGAGCCTCTGATAGATGAAGAGCCACAAACCAATATCATTAATAAACCGTTAAAACCCTACTTTAATTTTCTTATTTCTAAAACTCAAAAATATAGAAAGTGCTAGAAAAGGTAAGAGTAGAACACATTTAAAAAAAAAACGAGCCTCTGAGTTGAATACCATGAGGCTCGGGTTTGGCTCGTTTATACCCGAGCTTGGGCTCGGTCAAGCCGAGTTCTAGCCAAGCTTTGACCGAACTAAGCCCGAGGGCTCGGCGAACCAGCTTGGTTCATTTACACCTCTATGGTGGAGTCTTTCAGCATTTCTACCAAAGTTGTTCTCTCTTATTTATTTATCCTAATGGATAAACTATTGATAACATTATATCATTTTGTTTGCAATAGACACACTTTCACCATATGGTGGACTCTTTCATCATTTCTCATATATTGGATTCTGTCTTATCTTTTCAAACAAACCCTCTTTTATATATATACATTAGATTAATTACTGGCTTATTATATTGTACGACATACTTAATAATTATTTTCTTTTCTTTTAAATGAAAGTTGTAGTATTATCCCTATTTTTATTGCCTCCCGTAGCCACTCCGTTTACAACTGCTAAAGACAGCATTAGGTGGGTATGAGACACAAATGAGGGCGGAAGTTGGTATATGGTGTAATGGTTGGACAAAAATAATTATATTAGGTGTGGTATCATCAAATTTAATTACTACATGTAGTTCAACCAAAAATCTTAAATTATATTAACAAATTATATACGTTCCATGTGAATAACTTTATTTGAGAGTTTTACAAATATTGGACTCTCTCTGTGTATTTCTTCATTTCTAGTGCGTCGCGGGATTTTCTTAGTTCAAGATGCGTTGTTCAAATTCCTTTAATACGTTAGAAAAAAGCCTTACAAACATGGTGTATATGTGTATGGATCTTCTATTGAAGTACATTTCGACACGAATTTACTGATACATGTATCGTAATATTATGATATATGTAGCCCAAGTTAAAACAAATTATATACGTTTCATGGAGATCAGATAACTGTATTTGAGAGTTTTACAAATATTGGACTCTCTCTGTGCATTTCTTCGTTTCTAGTGTTTTGTGGGAATTTCTTAGTTAAAGATTCGTCGTAAAAATTCCTTTAATACTTTAGAAAAAAAAACCTCTTTTATATATATACTAGAAAGTATCTCGTGTTTCGCACGATAAGGTTCTATATTTAGGTCTAAAAACTTAGGGTAGTTTAGAAATTTCTTTGCACCGTTTATAACAATAATGTTATCAAATAATGATTCAATTACCAAGCATAAGAAGATTGTGTAGAAACTTTGATTGAATAATATAATGCATGCATTCATGTTTAAGTAAAAATTAAAACACAATTAATCATTATTTCATACACCAAATAAAAATCGATAAATAACACAAATATTATTTCTCTTTTAAACACTAACCTAATATCAACTACACGTCACAAAGTGCATACTCGTCACAAAAGTGCATTATCTTCATGCTAATATAATTAAATTAATATGATACATATATTTAATGAGACCATACAAAACTTTGTTTGTTATGCAATTTTAAAAAACACGAAATACACAATGTAAGTTTGAGAGGGTAAGGCTCATGTATTTATACTTGTATTGCATGTATACTTTAATTCATATACTTTGAATATATATATCTCAAACTACATACATTCATGCAATTAAAAAGGTACTTTGAATATCTCAAACTACATAAATTCATGTATAAAGTTATTCATGTACTATATATGTACTACGTACTCCATATAATGTGGACAACTCAAAATTAAATCTAGAGTGGATGTATTCAAACTTAGCAAATTCATTGTATTATATGCTAACTTTTATGTTTTTAATTTCATAATATGATTTTTATCTTCATAGTTTATATATATGTTCATTTAATCTGAATTTGACCTTCATTCTATTTATGTAGTTCACTTAGCTTATAGCCTAAGTGCGTGTCATGTGGTGGTTTATTGGTAAGGGTTTAAATACAATGTATGTGTAATTTTCTCAACAACATTGTACTTAGAACATGTATATGTTAGTAAGGATTGAAATACAATGAACCTATCCAATATTGGTAAGGGTTAAAATATAATGTACAAATGTGCAAGTTCATGACCAATAAAAACTCGCCAAGTGTCTTCACCACACTGCTTAAGTAAGAAGTGCTCTTAAAGTCAGAAATAAGAAACAATCTGGACCATACATCTTGATAACTCTCATAACTTCTGTTTTTCAGTAACTTCAGTAGCTACAACACTAACTCCAATAACTTTGCAACTCTAATTTCACATCATCGTAACTCTCACTTAACTTTAGTAACTTCAACATAACTCGAATAACTTTTACGTAACTCCAATAACTAAAAGACGTATTTTAATATAACTGCACTAACTAAAACACGTAACTATAATAACTCCACTAACTGTGATATGTAATTATGATAACTATACTAACTAAAACACGTAACTCTAGTAACTGTACAAACTTAAATTCATAACTTCAAAAAATAAAAATAAAAAATAAAAAATCCAGAAAACTGAAATCCACCCCTTTGTTCTCTCTCCTCCTTTCCCCAACCCTTACCCACTGCCATGCACCACCATCCATGGTGGCACCACAGCACCAACCACCACTTTGGGTGGCAGAACCCCCACCATCAGAAGCGGGACCCTCACGCGACCTCAACCCCACCCTCTCTTCCACCCAAAACAGCCCAAAAACCACCGCGCGACCACATCTCTCATCCTTTCTCTCTCCTCCCTTATTCCTTTCCCCAGCCTCTACCGCGAGTTTTCGCCGCCCAGAAATCGTCCCCCGCCCCTCATACGCCGTCGACGCAGAAATCGTCCCCCGCCCCTCCCACGCACGTTGTCTCCCCTTCGCTCTCGCCGTCATATGTTATTTCCGTAAATAAAGGAGAAATTGGGGGACGAATATGCGGAAATGGCGTCGCTGAAGATGGGCGTCGTGGTCGTGGGATGAAGGCGGTCCTATTGGTGGTGGAGGAACTGGGTTTCGTGGTGGTGGTTGCAGGTGGAGGTGGCGGGGCAGTGGTGGACGGGGGTGGTAGAAAGGGGGTTGGGAGAGGAAAGAGCAAATGGAAGGGGGGGGGTGGAGTTTTTTTTATTTTGTTTTATCTTTTTAAATTTTGGTTTATTTGGTTTAATCTCAACCATTGATTTTGGTTGGATGAGTGGCTGAAATTGTTTCTTATTTCTGACTTTAAATTAGCTTCTTATCGGATGTGACCCCTATATATATATAGAATTAGGTTCAAATGAGTACTTTAGGATTAGATGAGTCCATGAGTTCCAATCACAGCCGTTCATCCAATCTAATCCGACGCTCGAAATTTCGCCCCCCCTTAAGGGCAAAACTGTCAATTGCATCACAGATATAAAACTAAAAAAAATCGGCCTCCCTCCTCAATTTTAGAGTGTCAATTTCTCTCTCGTCAGTTTTTCTCTCCCATTTTCTCTCTCCTCACCCGGTCCCCCTAGTTTCTCTCTCCTCGCCGCCGCAACTTTCCATCGCCGCCGCCGATATCCCCGTCGCATATAACCGGCGACTGTTCCAGTCAACTCTTCGGCGTCGCTCGCTCATCAAAATCACCGTTTTCCGCCCTCATTTTCCTCCGGCTACTAAAGGTATGTATCCGACTCTAATTTTGGTTTTATTCAATCGATTTTCATGTGTTTTACACTTTATTTTGACATCTTTCGATCTCATTATGTGCATTTTCAGATCGATGTTTCGGTTCGATCGATTTTACCTTACTCGAAATCCGGCAAGGTCGCTCGCGATCTCCGACAACTAGCCGCCGCTCGCAATTCCGTAATGTTGAAACTTCGGCGATGATTCGAATGTGCAATAGAGTTGTTCTTTATTCTTATGGAATGATTTAGGTATGATTTCTTATTTTAACTTTTTCTTTTTTTCTGTTAAAATTCATATTTTAAATCTTTATATAATTGAATGTTCAGATTTGTTACAGAGAAAACTTCAGTGTTTAAATTATATGTTCCAAGGTTTTTATCTGAATATTGCTAATTTGTTGAGTTTATTGTTGTAATTTGTGTTTGACAGTTGATTTTCTTGTGAATGTTGCAGTTTCTGGTTTGATTGTTTTAGGTTTGATGTGGCAAATAATCAAATGTCATTGCGAGATTCGATTTTTGTTTCACTGGAGTAGTATTATGGTTTGTTTATTTCCCTGGGATTGCAATTTCCAGCTTCTAATTTACGCATAGATACATTATAAATGCTTGTGTTTACATTTACGTTTGGTGGATGATGTCTGCTGCTTCTTTATTACGGAATTGTTGTGTGGTGGTCACTGTATCTCTCTACTATTTGGTGTTGGAACCAATTGAAAGATAATTTGTGACAGTGATCTGTTTTTTACTGTGTTCAGTTGTGAGCAATATGCTGATAGTTAATATACTGTACTCTCCCTGGCATTTGAGTTGAAATGCTTGTAGAATAAAGGTGATAGCATACTTAAACAAAAGGCAGAGGATAATTGTGTATATAAGCCTTTTTCTAGTTGGATTTAGATTGCTATTCATTAATAGAGTAACCTCAATTCACAATACAAGGCAGCAGCTTAATTAGTACATAAGGCGAGCTGAACAATTCACATATTTGTGTTGTGTTGCCTCTTGCTATAAGCCCTTGATCAGTCTTCATTGAGCTCATCAGGCAGCAGTATTTGTATGTTTTTGACTTTTGATCATTCTGTGAGTTCTTACTGCAAGGATGGAATGAAGTAACACATAGAAAAGAAGGATTATGCTCCTTTTGTGCTCCCACATGTTATTAAGCATCTACATCTGATGTTTGTTAGTTTATGCTGATTTCACAGCCCCGGTATCTCTGATGTCAGGGATTGGCTTCGTGTGATTGCTGCCAACAAGGATCGTAATGTGTATGAGCTCGGGTACTTCAAGTAGACATCTAGGTGGTTGTTGATGCATGGAAAGTGAGTTTTAGCTTGCTTATGGTTGAAACTTCTTCTGGTTAAAACGAAATACAATCTAGAAAGGCTTCAAATTTCCACTCAAAAAGGTTGTTAGCTCAATGGTAGAGCGGTGTGCCACTGGCACATAGATGTGGGTTCGAGTCCCACACAGCCTAATGTTCTTTGTTGCTTATTGTTGGGTTTGATCGAGTTAGAAATTGACAATATACATTTGGCTGTGATTTATTGCTAGCAAAAATAGGACCTTGATAAAATTGATGATTCTATTTATTGCTAGAAAAAATATGACCCTGATAATATATACCAAGCTTTATTTAAAGATTCAGCAAATACTGCAAGATGATTCTTCAGGCCATCAGACGCCAAGTCCTGCAAGAGATCGTCAGCAGCAGTCAAACGTTTGCAAGGGGCCTAAAATCACGATGAACTGTGAATACTAGAAGACACTACACTTATCATAGGAAGCTTGTTAGAAGTTCCAGTTTGAGGCAAACATGGGCATTTTAACCCTGATAAACAATATTGAGACTAAGCTTAACACATCCTACAGATAACTTTTAGCTAAACTAATACTAAGGAGAAGTTAGATGGAGAATCCAAGCACCACTTAATCACATTGGAAGTACAATGCACAAGCAATTTATCAAAGATCCACTGTAAAAAAAAAAAAAAAAAAAAAAAAAAAAAAAAAAAAAAAAACATATCAGACAATGTGATTCATAGCATCTCTATATCCAATTTCAGCCAAGTGAAAATAGGCTATACTATTCAGTATTGTCAGTAAATCTTACACTCCCTAAAAAAATATTTTGTTGAATTTAAAATATGTTTGTTTCATCGGATTTAACAGCTTCCCCTCATGCAGAATTACAAGTATTCAGGTGCACATTCTTTGACCAAAACTATCCTATGTTGCGACATAATTAATAGGTTCCCAAAGTCAGATAAAAATAAAATGAAAAGGAATGAGAAAGAAGAGGAACAGGACACAACAGCTTACAAAAATCACTCGTGAGATGAGACCATGTGTCGAAATGAGTTATGAGCTCATCAAATTGATTAACAGTATTCCAATATAGATTAAAGTTTCCAAAAATTTGGTAGCTGACGTGGGACTCGAACCCACACCTCGTGCAAGGCACGATGCTCTTCCTATTGAGCTAGCCAGCTTTGAATGAGAAGTAAAAGTATAAAACGACATAGAGAATCTATAGAGAAGGGCCATCAAATACACACTAGAAAATACAATTTTACACACGCTAACGAATTGATCACACACACTTTGAATAAAATCACACACACTATCGAATACAATTACACACACTATCCAAAAGAATCACACACTAAGAAAACGAATCACTCTTACTAGCAAATTGAATCACACACACGAACTAGTAGAATAACACACACTATCGAATAAAATCACAAACATGAACAAGTAGAATCATACACACTATTGAATGAAATCACACACGCTATCAAATGGAATCATACACATTATCAAATAAAATCACAAACTCCATTCAAAAGAATCACATACTAACTAATAGAATCACTCACTAACAAATGAATTCACATAGCATAACAAGTAAAATCACACACACTATCGAGAAGAATCACACACACTAGCAAATTGAATCACATTCGATGGAATAAAATCGCACTCACTATCAAATAGAATCACAAACTAACAAATAAAATCACACACATAAACTTATAAAATCACACACGATATCAAATAGAATCACGCAAACTAATGAATAGAATCACACTAACGCACACATATCATACAAGCTATCAAATAGAATCATACACTAACCAATAAAATCACATACTCTATCGAATAGAATCACACACCCTATAAGATAGAATCACATTAACGAATACAATTGCACACAGCCTAACATATATAATCTCAATATGATACCATAAACTGACCAATGTGACTCCATATAATAACCAATGTGATTCTATATACTGACCAATGTGACTCCATATAATAACCAATGTGATTCTATATACTGACCAATATGATTCTATAACCTAACCAATTATAAAATCGAGTAATTGAAAAATCAATAAAAGAAACGAGTGTGATTCAATAGTCAATACAGAGTGATTGCAAATGCTATTTAAAAATCGAAATCAAAAGAAGGGCCTGTGTGATTTGATATCCAATACAGTGTGATTGCAAATGCTAATTAAGAATCGAAAAGCAGACACAATTGAAAAACGATCGAATTTGGGAGATTGAAAAAAAAACGATGAATTCTTTTGTTCCGATCTTCGTTTAATCAATAGAACAACCTATTTTTCGTAGATATCAACAAAAACAGCAGCAGAAACAACAACAAAATTGATTGCAAATTCGAAAAATATAGATCGAATTCACTACAAGATTAATCGAAATTAACAACTTGAATAAGACTAAAAATGCTGCGAAACTTTCGAAAACACCAAATCGAGCATCAAATCAACATAAATCAAACCTAAAAAGCATTTAAATACATAGAATCGAACAAATAACAGCTTGAGTAACACGCAAAAACTTCTAAAAATCAGTGATTACCTTTAAAAGAACATAGAATGTGGCGGTAATAGGTGAAAGAGAGAAGCGGCGGAGGCGAGATCGGCGGTGACACGGCGGAAGCAAGAGAAGCGACGACGAGAAAGCACGGAGGAATAAATCGCCGGAGATCACGAGAGAGGAGAGAGAAAATGTGGGAGGAAGCAGGAAAATTTTTTCTGAGAAATGAGAAGAAAGAGGTTTATGAACCCCTGGATCAATGTGGCCGCGTGTTTCTTCACTAAATCGTGTCCTTTTATTTTTCTGCATCTAACGGTTCAGATAAGGACTCATGGACTCATCTAAGCAGGCGGACTCATCTGAACCCGCACATCTTGATAATCCAATAACTCTCATAACTTAAATTGTTCTGTAAATCCAGTAACTATACCACTCTAACTTAACAATATTTGACTAAAATACATAACTACGACTTAACTCCGATAACGGAAACACGTAACCCCGACTTAACTCCTATAACTTTAATAACTCCAATAACTTTAAAACACGTAACCCCGACTTAACTCTAATAACTTTGATAACTCCACTAACTTTAATAACTCCATTAACTAAAATGCGTAACTTTAACAATTTAACGCAACTAAAAAAAACACACATTTTTTTCTCTCTTCCCATACCCACCCACCACCACCAACACCACCACCACCACGAATCACCTACCACCGCCGGCCATCAGCACCGACCACCACCTCACGCGACGCCGCCACCACCATCAGATGCGCGCCACTCCGGCGACCACACGTCGGCAGTGCTTTCCCCGCGCCACCGCCTCTAACGTCCTCCACGTCAACCGCCCCCTCCCCTGAATCTCACCGCACCTCCCTCGACGTTCGCCATTCCTCCCCCGATGTCGCCGCCTCTCCTGGCCTTGTTGCCACATCCCCTCCAATTTTTAAAGTGGGAAAATGGGGAAATGGGGGAGAAGGAAGGGGCGGCGGGGTGTGGGAACGGCGGAGGGGAGGTCGGGGTGGCCGACCGAGCACGGTGGCTGGGTCGAGGCCGGTGTCTCTAGTGTTCGGCGACGGTCGCCGGCGGGGCTAGGGCGGTCTCGAGTGAGGTGGGGGTGGGGGGTTGGGGGAGGAGAGAGAAAAGGGAAGGGTGGGTTTTTTATTTTTTTGGTTTTGTATTTTTGTTTTTGTTTATTAGATTTAATCTCAGCCATTCATCTAAGTTAAATGTGTGGTTCAGATAACTTCTGACCTTCTGACATAAATTTACTTCTGACCGAATGCAGCCCCTATATATATTGATTAGATTGATTACTGGCTTAACTCATGCTAACTTCCAAAAGACCACCGAGCACAACCAATCACACAACACATGACGTGGTGATAGGACTACAAATACATATGAATGATTAAACGAGCATTGACATATAAAAAGCAATCAGATTAAAAACTAAAATTTCGAGAACATTTTAAAAGAGATGAAAATGATCCATCGAGTGAACATACTTATGTCGTCGTGCGTTTCTCGGTTTTGTATACCAATGGGCCCAAACCTTGTCCGCGAGCTTGATGGTGTTGGCTTCCTCTCTTCTTTGTAGTTGTGCTTGGAGATGGGTAGTATTGGAAGTTGTACATCTGGGGTCTCCACTTCAAAGGTTGTCAAATCCACAAACATGTGATGTGAATATCGTTTCTTTTAAAGGTAAGGGAAAGGTGAGTTGGAATGGTTGAGATTTTTTGTACTTTTATAATCTTTATGCCCAATGAATCATAACACAACATGATGTGTTTTTTCTCCACGTGTAATGATGTTTCGACATCAAAAAGTTTACATTGAAAATATGCGTCCATAAGGAATTGTGTTCGACCTTCTGTTTAGTTGATATATAAGACTGTTGGTACATTTTGGATCATTTTAATTGTAAGCTAAGTTTAACTTCTTTTGTAAGTATCGTTGGACGTATTATCGATGAAATGAGTTAATTTCACGGAAAAAAAAAATCATGTTTTCCATTGGGACAAACAAATGTTCACAAGACTTTGGGGTTCTCTTAATATTGTAAACATTTGTGATATTGGGCCAATAAATACAAGGTTATGTTTGTCTAAGTAAGTTCATAAAATTATACACTTGGTCGTTTTTTAACAACTGGCATCAATGCAAGTTTCGGGTTTGCTTGGGATGGGGAGTAATAGTTACTGGATGAATAATAGACGCAGAATTACTGTAAAAATAGGAGGTAACGATGGTGATAGGTGGGAGGTGCAAAGGGGTGGAGAAGTAAGTAATTCTCCCGTACAAGGGTAATGTCGTACCCTCGGGGAGGTTATGCATTGCGTAACGTAGAGGGCCAAATAAATCCTGACAGTCATAAGTTGTACAGTATGACTGACAGGAAAAGGACAAAGAAAAAGTAGGAAGTGGGGCGCACATGGGGCACACTTAACCTATTGTCCTCCCCTCAACTACCCGGTCACATGCATATCTATTCCCCCACTTCTCAACCCTTCGTCCCTCACTCCCTCTCTCTCTTAGCCTTCTCTCTTAGCCTTCTCTCTCCCATCTTCATCTGATCCCAGGCAACAAACATCATCATCATCATCATATCAACCAGTAACCACCATCATCATCAAATCATCATATCAACCACCATCATCATCATCAAATCATCATATCAACCACCATCATCAAATCATCATATCAACCACCATCATCATCATCATATTCGACGCCCAGATCTACCACCTTATGCGTCATTGTCAGCGGCGGCGCATCATCAATCAACATGCATAGCCATCCTCGTCGACCACCACGGTAATGGTATACCGGAAAAGGGTTTAGGGTCCTACTTTCCGGCGCCGCTACCCTAAACCCTTTTCCGGTCACCCTTCACAATTCAAAATTTTTTATTTTTTCTAGTTCTTGGGGTTCACTTTGCCCACCCTAGGGTGTCGTTTGATTCCGACGGCTTCATCTGGGTAAGTGGGTCGGAGTTCTGGGTATGTTGGTGTTTTCCGGCGATTTATGGTTGTTGACTGGTGGTCGAACAGGTGGTAGATTGGATGACTGGTTGGGGGAAAAATGGGTTGAATTGACGAAATCAATCCCCTGCATTTTTTGAGGTGAAATGACCGAAATACCCTTGTCATGTATGTTGTACCATTTATGACAGTCAGGATTTTGCGGCCCTCGCGTATGGGTGATCATTACCCCCCCCCCCCATTTTTTCACTATCTTAAACCATCATTTTTCCTTTAAATATTGGTCGCTAGGATTGATCGGGAAATTATAACCCAGGGAATGGACAAAATGGGAAGGGATTGGAATAGTGGTTGTTGCAGGGTGGCAAAGAGGAAATAAAATGCTCGGACAGAGGCAAAATAATTACAAAATGGAGAACCTCATTTTCGCCGGGAACTAAATGCAGCTTATCTGCTTATTCCACAAGTTCAAATGAATCATAACTAGCTCTACAATTCAATTAATTATTTCAGTAAGCATAAAACTGTATCACAATATACTAGCAATACTTTGAGAGCTACTTGTGTTTCCCATCATGAAACTGGGCATTTTTAGATGATTTGAATGTCTCTAGAAACTCCGTAGCCTTCTTCACCTCGGCGTCCCTTCTTGACTTATCCCAACTATGTTCAGATGCTAGAATCTCGATGACGCGTGGCAGAGCCCGACTAGCTGCATCAGTGTCCAGGAAAGCCAGCCGACATCTTCGGGCAATAAAATCAGTTGCACACTCACAATACTCATATCGAGCACAATATGCTACTTCCGCTTCAAGGAAAGGGTATCCATGGGCAAGGCGTTTGCCTAAACCTTCATTCTGAACAGCAGGAACAAAGTCCATGTTAGAGATAGCTAATTTGTTCAAGTAAATTATATCTAAAATGCAAGTGGTATATGTAAATCAACATTAGCAGCTCACAAGATTTCCAACACAGTCCATTTCTTAAAACGTAAGAAGCATATCTGCACAATTATCGTCTACAGAACCATGAAGACATCATATACACGCATACAGCTTTTTGTCCAATAATTCCCGAAAAGCAAAATATTCGAGAATCCAGGCTGACCCGATATATCATATTGGTCTATTTGAGATTGTTTTGATCTATTTATGGATAAAAGATTTTTAACTTATCAATTCACCTATCATCTACATCAACCAGTAAACTAGAAGTGAAGGTTAAACAGAAACTTTCCCTACTAAAAACCGTCTGGCAAGAACCTCATTTCACTCCACCCAACAAAGAGAACCATAGATTAGTGAACAAGAAACAATAAAAATTTATCTAACTAAACAAGCAGTGCAATTAAAAAAAAAAAAAAAAAAGACCAAACAAACGGTGAAGAAAATTGACCTGAGCTATAGATGCCACACGCTCAGCCAATGTGCCATAAGCTTGAGATAAATGCTTGGCAACATTAGTGTCCATCACACCAGGAACAACTTTTCCACCATATGTCTTCTTCATTCTGACATATTGCTGGGCAAGAGTAGTGAAATAAGCAGGATCCCAACCATAACCACCAGCAAGTACCAAGTTATCTGTTATGCATTTATTTGCTGGACTTAGCTTTCCAGACTCGATTGCTGCATCAACGGCATCCTCGGCCATGCTGCACAAAGCACAAAAAGCAAACAATGGAATCTGCTATAATCCAGCTAGATGCAGTGAAATCTGAGACAGACAAAGACACAACGTTGTAAATAGCTAATGCCGTATTTGTTTCTTCTACCCTCTTTGTGTTTTATTTCCCAGGGGTGGATGGGTATGAGACTTGAGAGGTAGATGAGAGAGGAAGATTTATAAGAATACTTGTGTTTCATTACGGGGGACATTGGGGGGCATGCTTCCATTAAACCCTCAGAATTAATCAGCAAGATACAAAAGGATTTTAGACAAAGATGTTGTTTAGAAAGCAATTTCAGTTGCAAGTGTTGTTTGGTGAATTGACCTGAAACCAGATGGAACAGCACATTATAGCAAAGAAGGTACCTTCTATAGGTGGTCCACTTTCCACCAGTGATGGTGACTAAGCCTGGAAAATCTTCACAAACAACATGATCACGGGAAATGCTCTCGGTGTTCTTTGCTCTTGGATCCATGGCCAATGGGCGAATGCCACTCCATGCAGAGAGTACATCCGTTCGACGTACCTATCCCCGAGAAGATTGAATTATGTCAAAAGGAATAGAGTCTTGCCATATCCAGAAAACAGCCACAATAAATATATAAACAAAAAAAAATCGTTGAGAAAAACAGCTACTAGAAACAATTAATCGTGCACACTAAAATATTGTACCAACAGAACACATTCCCAAATAAATTAATTAATTAATTAAAAAAAAAAGGCAGAAAGCACAGCCTTCCCATGTAGCATTTAAAGAAATTGCTTCAAAAATTGTTCAATTGAAATGTAATACGGAGTAATAGGCGTTATGCTCAGCTCTCTACTAGAATTTACTAGGCTAAAGGCCAGAAGAACAAAAATAACATTGAAGGGCATCCAAGCATTCATCAACTTAGTTCCCAAAAATACATCCTGTAACAACCAAGTCTTATTACACACACACATACACACAAATTGGCTCATTGCATAAATGACCTCTCATAAGCCGGTGAAGTTACAATTATTTAACTCTTCATTTTTGAAATCCAAAACTTCTGGGGGGCTAGTATTTGCTGCCAAAGAGAGTTGTTAAGAGGATAAACAAAGTGAGTAAGGACTTTCTTTAGGGAATTCCTGAAGGTGACAGAAGAATGGTTTTTAGAGCTTGGGAAAAAATCCGTATCCCTAGGAAAGGAGGGAGACTCTTAGCAGGAACAAAGCCCTTATGGTCAAATAGTTGAGAAAGCTTGAGCTTTACCCTGCCAGTATATAGTCTATGTGGATCCATGCCTATATTCTAAGAAGAAAGGATATCTGGACTTTGAACAACAAGTCAGATTGGTCCAACTGTTGGAAGAGCATCCTGAAAGTGAGAAATGAGATGATTGAGTTAGCTGGCTCTGTGACTGACGCAAAAGAACTGCTTACGAAAATTTTCTGGCAAGATAAGCTTCATCTGCAGGAGCTTTATATTTCGGAACAAAGGATAATCCAATCTTCTGACACCGAACTATCTATGACCAGGCTGTCATCCCTAAGCATGCTTTTATTGGGGGACTGGGAGCCCAAAACTCTCTGCCTAACAATCTTTGCAAAAGGGGCTTTCAATTAGCTAGCAGATACATCCTTTGCTGTAATAATTCTAAAACGAGAGCCCATATTTTCGTTGAATGTGAGCTCTCAAATGGTGTCTGGAGAGCAGTCATAACTTGGCTTAAGATCAGATCCAATCAGGGAGCAGTGGCTTTCAACATAGAGGGGTTACTAAGCTCTACGTCCACATTCGACCAGGAGGAGAAAAAAAAGGTTGTAAAGGTATGAGGTAAGGCTGCTGTACAGGATATTAATTGGCTGTGCCCTTGTGCGATAACAGTTGGCTGGAACCAAGAGAGGATCAATACCAGATCAAGTAGTTTTTTTATCTGTACATGATTATTTTAAGTTATGATATTAAATTAGTTAAAAACATGTAATGTCATAGCCACAACTTTGCAAGATACGCCATTAACTTTGTGTGGTTTGGGTCGCTTAAAAAGATGACATACCAGCTCTTAAAGCTGGTGATGTTGCTAGGAAAGTAGTGAATACATGTAATAAGCTTTAATTTTTTTCAAAAAGGAGTATGCAGGTTAGGTAGGTGACAGTTTGTGAAAAGTGGGTGACACAAACCAGAACTTGGGATCAACTTTGTATAATGAAAGCTGGAATCGTTATAAAAAAAACGTTGGATTATTTTTGTTAAATATTCCTTAATAGAAGCGTGCACCTTATTTCAAACAGCTGTGCAAGTTGGTGTTTGCCTTATGTCTGGCTCAGAGGTCCCATTGCCTAATGACGTTATAACACATCTTCTAAATAAGCCTCACAGTTATGTTGTAAATAAGTAACAGCACAATCTCGAAGTAGATCACAAACTAAATCACAAGACTAGTTGTCAAACACTCTCCACTTTTGGCAGATAAAGTGTGCTGCTACAGCAAGAAAAATACACTTACCTTGACATTGAGGTAGTCAGAGATAGCGTCTAATATAAACTGAATCTCATCCTCATGGGGTTCTGGCAACATTGTAAGACTGGTACTAGAGTCTGTGGTCCCTGCCAGAGTCCTTCCAAGCCATGGCAGCATGAAAACAACACGGCCATCTTTTGTCTTTGGAACAATTAATCCCATCCCTTCAGGGGAATAGTAGTCAGGGAGAACAATATGCACCCCACTACTAGGACATATCATGGCTGGTGTAGTCTTATCAGCCAATTTCCGTACGAAATCACAGAATGGCCCAGCAGCGTTAACAATAACTTTAGCGTACGTATCAAACTCTTCACCTGGTAAACAAAAACATGAAACGAAATCAAAAAATAAAATTGGAATTCAATTAAAATCAGATCTGATGACAGAAAATATAGCAGATATAAAGAGGTACAAAGATTCTTATAGACTTATACTGTGCCACTTCACAAATAGCCTAGGGCATGGTAGCACTTTAAAATAAAAGCTTACAATCTCAACGAGTATTACTAGATGTTACCCAAAACAAAAAACCTAAGAAAAACCTTCCACTTTCTCCCTCCTCACACATGCCTTCGACAGTTCTCAGTCATCTATCATTTGATTAGATGTCCAGAGCACTAAATTGTAGGCTTGGGTGGTTCTCCCATCCTACCAAAACAACTTCTTGCCAATGCCTTTCTCCCCAATCAACATTTTCAGCCGCCATCCACATGCAGCAGCTGTTTACACAGAGTGAAAATCCTTCCTCAATCAGGCACACAAGAATATACAGATACCGAGGGAGGGAGATGGATCTTAAGTGTTGGGCTAGAGACTGGGGAGGTACCAGAGGCAATGGGACTAGCCAGTGGCTACAGACACGAAACAAGAGAGCCTATATGGATCAATCAAGTAAGAATGATAGAAAAGTAAGAATGTTAGGCAGGGACTCAACGCTCCAAAAACTAATTAGCGTAAGCAATCTTAGCAATTTCCACTCCTGCTGCTTAGTATCCATCAAATCGGCTAACCGTGATTTATTTTTATGAAGATTTAGAAATAAGGTATGGCTCAACCGTGTGGAAAAACAGTTATCATAAAAGGACTTTCCCTTGAAAGGGGATACTGTCAAAATGTTAATCTGAAATTTCCATGTTGAAAGTGAGGAAACCCGTGTACATTCAGGCAATCCAGGGGAAGTTAGTCTACTCACACCCCTTTTCCATCATAATCTCAAGGATAATAAAGCAAAACATGTGAATGTTAAGGCGAGAAGTAATGCAATGATTAATCAAGTGAAAAGAACACACTATTATACAGGCTCTTTAAAAAAAAATACAGTGTCATTGGTAAAACTCATATTGCATGTCAAAGAGAGTAGTTCTCATACCAGAAAGATTGTCATGAATTCGTGCACCGATTATCCGGCCACTTGTCTCATCCTTAAGTAGTCCGACAACTTCAGCATAATTAAGTACGGACGCACCAGCCAATGCAGCTGTGCATGCCAAGCCGACATTGAGTCGAGAGTCATTCATCTGCCCATCATAATACACTACAGTGCCTTTTAAGCTTTTACCTTGCCCCGTCCTAGCAAGTGTGGGAAAGAGCTCAATAGACTCTTGTAATGAGTAGTATCTTGATATATGAAGCAATCTTGGCCCTGCAACTAGATCGTATAATTTCAAACCCGCCCAGTAGTATACCACTTCTAGCCAGTCAAAACATGGGGTCATGCATGGGAGAGAGTGGCACAGGTGTGGAGCATTATCAATCACCTGTTTACGTTCCTTTAGTGCATGGAAGACAAGTTTCAGCTGTCCATAATCAACATTAAACACAGCTTTTTCCAGATAGCGCACTCCTGAGTATTGTTTTACGCAAACATTAGTGAGCATATGAATTAAAAAGCACGGAAACGCATGCACGAAGACAAGCCTTGGAATAAATTATACAAATGACATTGTAACGTTCAACAGGAAAGGGAGATAAATCGACTACAAAATTTTAGCGCCCATCATCACTCACATGTGGGGAATCAAATGCATAAAACACGTATACATTAGAACAAAGAGTACTTACATCATCTAGACTATTCACTGATCCCACACTCAATCAAATATCACCTGAAGCAGCCAGTCAGCTCCAACTCTATCATTAACCATCTAGTGAGCCCCAGACCCCCAGTGTGGTCTTCGCAGAGATACTATTAGGCTCCACAGAGTACCAGAGAGAGCGATAAGAATCTCTAAGACCAGGAAACATGCCACTATTTAATAGAATAACGGACAGTTAAATAAAATATCAGCTCCGTAAACATTCAGAAGCTAACATATTAAGAGCAATATCGCAACAGATATCAGTAAGAAAGGGCTGACATTTCTGGTTACTATAGTATATCCCACATTAAAGATTATGTTACCGCTCATTCAAGAACCACAAATAATTCCGAATTAATAGTGAACATTTTTCATGTTTAAGTGACCCACGACAGATAATCAGCGGTGAAGTAGTCTACAAGTCAAACCAATTAATGCTCTAACTGAATAACCACACAATTAAGGGTATACTACTAAGTCCAAGTTCAAACACCCCATACCTAAAATGCCCTGCATTGAGGAGGGTGTACCACTAATCGGTTATAAGTACAAAAGAGTTAGATAAGAATCTTAACAAGATTGCCATGCAATTTTTTTGGAACTTTGATTAACCGATTAGTGTGTACACCCTCCTCTATATGGTGTATTTAAACTTGGACGGAGGTACTAATTACTAGCATCACTGACAAGGGCAAAGAATCTTTCTTTTTTGTTAAATTTTGTTAAAAAAAAAAAGGTTTCAATAAAATGAATGTGCTCTCAGCAAAGAAAATGATTAAAAGTGTTTGTACTTCATTTCGAAGGGAAGTAATTGGGACTCTATATACTCTACCCTCTGTTTAACCAAGTTTGACACTATAAGGCATTCGGTTCAAGTCATAATGTGTTGTTAAGCCATAAAATTAGATAATGGCTATCCTGAGGATTGACGGCTAAACTGAAAACAAATTCAATCACTCATCTGGTTCCATAAAAGGTTACATAACATTTCTTCTACAGCCACACAGTGAGGCCCATTAAAGGCAAGTATGTTACCATAGCAAACTTTACCAGCTTACCAATTTGTGTAGTACTACATACCTATGCAGGAATAACAATAGTCTTAATCCAGTCACCTAAAAAGAATTTACTTTGTTTTTCAGATGAAAAGACAACAGAACATAAAGAATCAACCAAGTTTTACAAGAATAGGGTCCTCAACTCTGTAGCATTCTAGAACGTTCCTTTGTTTTTTTGAGATCGCATTCTAGAATGCTCCTGCTCCACAGGTCCAGCTATTTAACCTAAAAAGAAGCAAGTGAGGCCACCTAGGCTAACTAAAATTCAGAGAATAATATTTACCTTATTCCATTTTTATTAGCCTAGACTTTGATGGTCAAAAGATGTTATTTTTAACCGCTAATTTCTCATAATATAAACTAGGTAGTTGCTGCAACATCTTTCGAATGGAGTTTTGCTAGCAGCAATTCCAATATGACGACAACAAATTAGCACTTGCAATTCTATTAGTTCAATGCTAGATGTAGATACATGACTCATTATACAACAAATAGGGGGACAGCCCGGTGCACATTGGCATCACCGCAAGGAGAGAGGGTCCTAGGAAGAGTCCCACCACAAGGGCGTAAAGGGGGAAGCCATCCCTTGTCATCTTGAACAAGAGGCTCCTCCCAGGACTTGAACTCGTGACTTACTATACAAGAAAAGTAAAAACACCTATATCTACATTTTGAAATCAACCAGTAAAATTGCAAGGGCTAATCTCCAATTCAACATAACAAATGCAACTAGCAAAACTCTTTGGATGATAATAAAATGATCTAATCCCCAATTTCGGCGTTTCTCCAGAAGATTCATGCATATAATATACTCCTCACCACCCCAATGTCTAGAATCATCTTTTTTGAATTGTCATAGTATATATCCAGTAGATAATGAATACGGAGTGTGTTTTGTAAGTCAAAATTAATGAGTCTTTTGTCTTCAAATGTTATCTACTGCATTTAAAACTAGATATTCAATAATTCCCTGAAATCAGATCCTCAATCACATGAATTCCCTGAATTCAGCAGCAATACATATAAAACTCAATCTTCAAGAATTCCCCTCTACAATACAAATAGGGCCGATTTGTGAGTCTAAATTAATCATTGTCTAAATGGATCAATGTCTTTTGTCTTCGAATATTATCGCTTACATTCAAAACTAGGTTTTCAGAATTCAGCAATACAAACAAACTTGATTTTCAACAATTCACTGAATCCAGGTCCTTGAATTCAGCAATACATCTAAAACTTAATTCAGCAATACGAATAGGGCCGAATGAGCATTAATAATAACAACCACAATGTCCCCGATGTATCACGCCTATGGCTGTAGGCCCATCCATTAAACATAGAGAGACTGTTTCCGAAATTGATAATAACAAAGCTATACAAAAATCATCAGCTGTTAAAATTCTTAAGATCATGATCATAAACGTAACAAATACGATTGCGTAATTAAACTTTTAACAAATAGAATAGTCAAAGCAATGATGATCTACAGTCAAAATTACGACAAAATAAAAAAAGATGAGATTAAATTAATCAAAAAGACAGAAAAACGAACCTCCATGGACCAACTTAGTAGAGCGGGAAGAAGTTCCGGAAGCGAAATCCTCGCGCTCAACAAGACCAACGCGGAGGCCACGGGTGACGGCATCAAGAGCGGCACCGCAACCGGTGGCGCCACCGCCGACAATGAGGACGTCAAGAGGATTTTCTTTCGTAGCGCCAATTAAGGTTGACGTGTGCGCCTTTCGAGGCGGAACGACGGCGTTTGAGTCGGCAATCTTAGACTGGATGGTGCCGACTGGGACGGAAGGGCGGTCATTCGAGGAGGTGCTGAACGTGACGGTGAATGCGGCGGCGGTGGCAACAGCGGCGGCTGAGAAGCCGATTCGGCGGAGACGAAGGCGGAGGGCTGTGGAAGCCATGGAGAGAAACAGTTGGTGGAGGAGAGAGAAAGCGTGTCTAAATGAATGAAGCGGTTAAAAGAGGAGAGAGAAATTATGGAGGGTACTAATTTTCCTTTCTTTGCGTCCGAGTTTACGGATTTGCCCTTATCTGTAAGAGTGTAAGGTGAGGAGGGATGAGGGGCATCTGGTAATTTAGGGTGGAAGACGATGAAAATAAAAAGAAAATGGAAAGTAAATATTTAGTGAGTTTGATTTTTTTGGTCATAATAATGAAAGTTTTCAGTGTGTGATATTCCGCGGGTCCAGCGCCCCATGCTTTGAATATGCACGTAAAAATTTAAGGAAATAATTAAGGCCAAAGTTATGACCCCAATTATTTTATTTCTTTCCTACTTTTACAATCTTCGTTGATTTCTTTCTTTCGTTTATTTATTCCTCCTTGAAAATCAACCCTCTATGGGAAAATGACAAGAAAATAATATATTTTCCAATGATTATTATTGTGTTCATATTATAATCTAGGCAATTTAGAATAGTTATATTATGACAAATCAGTTTTTTTGGGGTAAGGATTCTCTAGAGTTTGTTTGTGGTAGAGTTGGTGAAGTTTACTAAAACTACTAGTAATAAGACAAAAATAAAGAATTTTGAAAGACACATATAAAAATGTTAATTTATTTATTATTACATTTTTAGGTAAACTCTACCAAATAGAGTTGAAAATCAACTCTAGAGGATCCCTACACGTTTTTTTGGTAATCCTAGGTTTAAAAAAAATCAGTTTTTTAAGCTCATTGTCAACGTTTCTTACTCTCTCTATCACTCTCTCTGTCAATCTCTCTTCCCTTCCTCCCCCCGGGTGTATCGTTCGATCAGAGAATCATACAATGGTCTCGGGACCGTGAGGAGGATGGTGATCTCACTCACAATAATGATGTGGGCCAGGGGCGCGAAGCTATGGGGTGCGGGACAGGGCCATGCATGGGCGCATGGCCTTCCTGACTCACAGCAATTATTATTGCATTTATTGTGTTTACATTATTAACAATTATACAATAGCTACCACAACTTGGTAGCCATAGTAAATAGAACATTAATAGCCCTCTGATTATTCTAACAGCATGTTTGGTAGGAAGGAAATGGATGGAAAAGAAAGTCATTTTCAAGCTTTCCAAGCATAGCAAATGGAAGGAAATATTCTTCATAGAACTCTGAGTTTCTTTTCTGCCCAACACGGTGGAATTTGGAACTAAAGGAAAAATACAACATAAAAACACACATTTTCATTCCAAAACCTTCATATTTTTAAGTTGGATTTTTCTAAAGTGTGCCCACAAGGCACATGATAAGAGTTTATTTACTACCTTAATTGAGTGATATTCTCCTGAATATATCAATTAGATTCCATATTTTGTTTTTTCAAGTGAAAATATCACTTAATCAAGGAAACAATTGGACTTTTATCATGTGCCCTATGGGCACACGTTAGAAAACCCGTTTTAAATTTTCAACCAAACAACGGAAATCATAATTACCTTCCTTTCTCTTCCTTCCATTTCCTTTCTATTTCCTTTCTCTTCCCTTCCTTTCTCTTCCCTCCTTTTCATTCCGTCCAAATCATCTCTACCAAACAAGCTGTAAATGAATTGAGCCATTTAATTAGTTTGACTAAGACTCTGTGCGACTTAACTTATTCAACAGTATTTTCAAATCAAATCAGATTTATCAAATCAAATCAAATCAGTTTTATTCAAATCAAATCAAATCAGAAATATCCAAATAACAATAAATGAATCTAGTCTATTTCTAGTTATTAATTCGTCTAATTGTAGTTAATTTATCAACTAATTCAGTTCAGATCAAATCAAATCAAGTTTATTCAAATCAGATCAAATCGGATTAGTTCAACATAAATCAAATCAGATCATAAAAATGCAGTCAAATTGCACAGGGCCTATGATTATATAATTAACTAAATTAATTATTATTATTAAACTCCATTTTCCCCCCAACTCTCCCTCCCCCTCCCCCTCCCCCACCCCGGTCTAATCCTACCTGTTGGACTAGTGTCCTCCGACAATAGTGCGTTGATTAATAAATCTCAATTATGGAATAAACAGGGATCGGTTTATAAGATGAACTTATCAGTTGATCAACGTAAATCAATAACGATTGGCCGTCTAGGGTTTGACGTTATTGTCGTCGTAAGATGGCGGAGATCGACTGATCCCTATCGGTCATACCTATATAGGATAACGTGATGAACTCCTGTTAGCCAGTTAATAGTTAACTGGCAATGTGTTTAGTATCAGGCTGTAGAGTTTATTATATTATTGATTATAAGATAATTGATAATAAATAAACCACTGATAAAATAGAAATTTTATCAGTGTATAAGTTACTAAATTTGAGATTAGTAATTATACGGGTATTGTTGTGATTTGTCAGTCGTGACAAATTTAGCTAGAATTAATTACAAGAGTTGTAATTATTAGCTAAAATATGATTAGATATAATTATTATATCAATATATAATAGTTAATTGTAACTTAATTAGTTAAGTTATGAAATGACTAAATTAACCTTGTTATACCTTAAAGGTTGGTTAATGTTAGTGGGGGCAAATTAGTAAATTTGATTTACTAATTTAACCCACCACTATATATAGTCTAATCCATGTTTAGACTTAGAGTACTAATCATTTTCAACACAAAAATAAAAAACCCAAAAAAAATTGAGGAAAGAATCATCATCTTCTTCCTCTCTAAAAAGAGCCAACTATTTCACCATAGCCACCAAGTTTTTTGAGCTTTGCATGTAGCTCAAAAACACATCTAAACACAAAAATACTTCACCCTAATTGATCCTAATTGTAAGGGATTAGGGCTATTTTGTTTTTGGGGTAAACCGAGTTATTACTAGTACATAATAACTCGGTTTTCTCGTGAATCCTTTGGTACGTGCCGTGGGAGATTAGAAGAGTTCAAGAATCAAAGTTTGGAAGGAGGATCATCCTTGTTAAGCAGCTCAAGACACTCCTTAGTAAAGGAGAGCACAACCTAGAGCCAAAACAAGGTATACGATCTTTAAACTCGGTTTTTTAGTTGTTTTTAACTACATGCAAATCGATCCTCACCTAAGGTTCAACTTAATAGAGTTATTAAGTGTTGTTTAGAGTGTCTAAACCACCTTAGGTTCTAACAATTGATATCGAGAGCTAGCTTTTCCAAATCTAACACCTATACAACCTTGTTCATTAGGAACCACACTCACCCTCTCGTGAGGTGGGACCTTTTTACCTTGGGGAGTAGGGTTGTAAGTGTTACAACGCGTTAGATTTGGTTGATCTCGACGAACTGGGCATAAGGGTTATGCAAATTCGAGGCTAGAGGACAAATATTCGAGAAATTTGTCAACCGAGAGTTCTTAGAGTTAGAATCAACCAAGAATTAGTTCACCCGAGTGTTATAAATTAGGGAAAAAGCTAAAGACGCCCTCTCGCGTGCCCAAAATTTATAAGTACGACGGATCTCGGAATCGGTTATATAATTAAGGGAGATCAATTATATAAACGGAATTCACGTTTTATGTGTAAAATGTGAAGTAAAATAATGCGATAAAATCTAACCAAATTTTATTTCCAAACTTGTAGAATCGTAAATCGCAATGGCAAATCCAAATGCGAACCCAGTTCTACCGAGTATCACGAAAGACTCATGGCTCCGTGGCTTTATGGAGAAGCACTCCCTGAAGGACGATGGGAGCAACTTCCCAGAGTGGGAATTGAGTCTACGTTTAGCCGCTAAAAGCGACGGAAAGGAGCGGTTCCTCGTTGAACCACCACCTGCGACGCCAGGGCCTAACGCAACGATGGCCGAGCGTCGAGCGTACGAATTGCACGAGCAGGAATCAACCTCGATCAAAAACGTTTTGATCTATTCGATGGCGTCAAAATTGCAGCGCAGATTGATTTATTCCTCCTCATACCAAATATTCGTCAAATTGACGAATATGTTTTCGCAAAAACCGCGAATATTGCAATACGATGCCGCCAGTCGATTCTTTGAGGCACGTTTAATCAAGGGACAGCCTGTTGGTCCCCACGTGCTCAAAATGATCGAAAACGTAGAGACGTTAGAACGACTGGGATGCCCGATTTCCGACCAAATCGCGGTAGATCGTATACTCCACTCGCTACATGACGAGTTCAACAATTTCAGGTTGAACTTTAACATGAACGATTTGAGGAAAAACCTCAATGAAATTCATGCTCTACTTGTCCAAGCAGAGAAAGACATAGGCGCAAGTGGGAGTACTAGCGGAAAACGAGATGTTTTAGCGCTAAATGCGAGGAAGGAAGGTGGCAAATTCAAAAACCGAGGGAAAAAGGGGAAGAAACCCGTGCAAGGAAAGGGCAAGGGCAAAGGAAAAGCGCCAGTAAACGCAAAGACTAAGCCGCCCAAAAGCACGAACCCCGATCAAAGGTGCTTCCATTGTGACGGAGTAGGTCACTGGAAGCGCAACTGCCCCAAATACCTGGAGGAGAAGAAAGCTTCAGGTATCTACACTATAGACATAAACTTTGCTAGTTCCACGTCGTGGGTATTAGATACTGGATGTGGATCTCATCTCTGTAATCATTTGCAGGGGCTGCAGGAGGTGCGAGTGCTAGCAAGGGGTGAAGTGGACCTACGCGTTGGAAACGGAGCAAGGATAGCTGCTGTTTCCGTAGGAACATATGTTTTGTCGTTAGCGTCAGGGTTGGAATTGCACTTGTATAATTGTTATTATGTACCAACCCTGAGCAAAAACATAATATCTGTATCTATGTTAGACGCGGAAGGTTTTCGTTTTGAAATTAAAAACAAATGTTGTTCCTTCTCGCACAATGATATGGTCTATGGAATAGCCCCGTCAATCAACGGAATATATGTTTTAGACTTAACCACCGATGTCTACCATGTAGAAAATAAAAAGCTCAAATCAGGTGATCCTGAGTTATCCTATCTCTAGCATTGTCGTTTAGGTCATATAAACGAAAAACGCATTAAGAGACTCGTATCCAGTGGAGTGCTCAAATCACTTGATTACGAATCATTTAATAAATGTGAATCTTGCCTATTGGCACGAAAACCTTTTTCGGGAAAAGGAATTCGAGCTGGTGAGCTATTGGAACTAATACATTCAGATGTGTGTGGTCCAATGAGCATCACAGGCAGAGGTGGTTACAACTACTTCGTCACATTCACAGATGACTTTAGTAGATATGGATACATCTACTTAATGAGGAACAAAGACGAAGTCCTACAGAAATTCATAGAATTTCAGAGGGAAGTTGAAAACCAACTTGATAGGAAGATCAAAACCTTACGATCTGATCGTGGAGGTGAATATCTGAGTAACGAATTCAGTTATCATCTGAGAGATTGTGGTATAGTATCACAATTAACACCTCCTGGAACACCACAGATGAATGGTGTTGCTGAAAGGAGAAATAGAACCCTATTAGATATGGTTCGATCTATGATGAGTCAGGCTGAGCTTCCTGATTCATTTTGGGGTTTCGCTCTACTATCCGCCGTTTTCCTGCTGAACAGGAGTCCGACAAAATCAGCTCCAAAGACACCATACGAGATATGGAAAGGAAAAGTTCCTGACTTGTCTTTCATAAAGGTTTGGGGCTGTGAAACTTATGTTAAGAACCGTTGTGACAATAAGCTAGCACCCAGATCCCAGAAATGCCTATTTGTAGGTTATCCTTTAGTAACACGAGGATATTACTTCTACAATCGTCAGGAGAACAAAGTGTTTGTGTCTCGTGATGCTGTCTTTCTAGAAAAGGAATTTATTTCTAGAAGACAGAGTGGGAGAAATTTTGAACTTAGAGAAGTTCAGGAGTCACAAACAGAGGAAGATAATCAGGATGTTTTACGAGAAAACAGCCCTGAAACTTCTGATACAGTGGTTCCAACCTCCGTTTCTAGAAGGTCAGGGAGAGTAAGTCACCCACCTGAGAGATACTTAGGTATTGTCGAAAATGATGATAAATACTTAATGTTACTTTTAGAAAGTGACGAGCCCGCAACCTACAACGCAGCCATGACATGTCCAAATTCTACAAAATGGCTGGAGGCGATGAAATCTGAAATGGATTCCATGTACGAGAACCAAGTATGGGACTTGGTAGATGTGCCAGTTGGAACAAAAGTTCTGAAATGCAAATGGATCTATAAGATCAAAAATCGGCATGGATGGAAACAAGGACGTTTTCAAAGCTCGACTAGTGGCGAAAGGTTTCACGCAAGTTCATGGTATTCACTATGATGAAACATTTGCACCAGTTGCGATGCTCAGATCCGTTCGGATAATCTTAGCGATTGCTGCGTTTCATGATTATGAAATATGGCAGATGGATGTCAAAACCGCCTTCCGGAACGGGTTTCTGGAAGAGGAAGTGTATATGACACAGCCAGAGGGTTTTGTCGATCCACGCAATCCTGAGAAGGTTTGCAAGCTTAAAAGGTCCATTTATGGACTTAAGCAAGCATCCAGGAGCTGGAATCATCGGTTTGATCATGTAATCAAACAAAATGGTTTCGCTCGTAGTGTTGAGGAACCATGTTTGTACATGAAGTTTAGTGGGAGCAAGGTAACGTTCCTGGTCCTGTATGTGGATGACATACTTCTCATAGGAAATGATATTCCGACCCTCAACTCAGTTAAAGGATGGTTAGGAAATCATTTTCGGATGAAGGGCCTAGGAGAAGCGCAACGCATCTTAGGCATCCGAATCTATAGAGATAGATCAAAACGGATGTTGGCATTAAGTCAAGAAGCTTATGTAGATAGCATTCTTGAGAGATTCAATATGGAGAAATCCAAGAGAGGATATCTGCCAATGGGTCACGGAATAGTTCTGAGTAAGTCTCAATGTCCGTCTGTGCCCGCAGATATTGAACGCATGAAAAAGATCCCGTACGCTTCCGCAGTTGGATCAGTCATGTATGCTATGATGTGTACGAGGCCTGATGTCTCACATGCTTTGAGCATGACGAGCAGGTATCAGGCTAATCCCGGTGAAAGTCACTGGATAGCTGTAAAGAATATCCTAAAGTACTTGAGAAGGACTAAAGATACATTCTTAGTGTTTGGAGGAGATACTGAGCTACGTGTAAAAGGTTACACAGATGCTAGTTTCCAAACTGATCGAGATGATATGAAATCTCAATCCGGCTATGTTTTTACTCTGAACGGTAGAGCGATCTGCTGGAAAAGTTCCAAGCAATCTGTCACAGCGGATTCTACAACGAAGGCAGAGTACATTGCGGCTTCGGAAGCTGCAAAAGAAGCGGTATGGATCAAGCAGTTTCTAGAAGGGCTGAAGGTTGTTCCGGCAGCAGCAGATCCTATCACCATCTATTGCGACAACAGTGGAGCAATAGTTCAGGCTAAAGAGCCTAAGTCTAGTAACAAGTCTAGACATGTACTCAGGAAGTTTCACGTAATACGAGATTTTGTGGAACGAGGAGATATTTTGGTTTGTAAGATCGGGACAGATGATAATGTCGCCGATGACACTGGCCAAGCACAACAGTCATGTAGCGTCCATGGGATTGAGACGCATGACTGATTGGTTGTAGATTATATGGTATGTAATAGTTAGATCTTTGTATTGACTTTTTACATACATATATATATATAAAGATTTTATCGTTTAAATTTATTCAGTTTTGTATATGCTGAATAAAAATACATTCTGTTAAACTCCTATAGGTCGTAGAGACGATTTGAGCCCTATGAAGTGAACAGGAATAGGAGAATAATTTAGTCCCTAGTCACAATGTGAGGTGACGACTCTAAGTGACTAGAGTGTAAGTCGATTAGGATGACTGGTTCAAAAGTCATAGGTCATGGGATGACCGGTCGTTTACACAAGCAGAATGTGAGACACTCTGTCGGACTTGACCACCTACAGATTCCTATTGCTGGGTCGAAGCTAGGAGCACTGTATTATACCATTGAGTCGATTCTTTTGACCTGAAACTATTTGCCAGAGTTTGTGCAATAAATAGTGGCTTTGATTTATGTCCTAAGTCGTGCCGTTAAAGGAGGCTATAAGGGCATATTTTGGGTCACTGTGAGTTGTATGGAACAATGAAAATAGAGTGAAGGGATTGTCCGCCCACGTCAGGGTTAATATCTTTAGGCCACTCGAGGAGTAGCAATTGGAAATGCGTGGCCACGCTCGGAAGCAATCTAAGGTAGATTTTTCCGGTCAGACAGTTGCGCTCTCGATCGAGAAAACCACTTTACGATTCACATCGGGTGCAGGAGCGACCTGAAAGACATCTTGCATTGAGTGGGAGATATAAAGGGCAAGAGAGTCGATCACGCACATACTTGTCTCGGACAAGTGGGAGATTGTTGGACTAGTGTCCTCCGACAATAGTGCGTTGATTAATAAATCTCAATTATGGAATAAACAGGGATCGGTTTATAAGATGAACTTATCAGTTGATCAACGTAAATCAATAACGATTGGCCGTCTAGGGTTTGACGTTATTGTCGTCGTAAGATGGCGGAGATCGACTGATCCCTATCGGTCATACCTATATAGGATAACGTGATGAACTCCTGTTAGCCAGTTAATAGTTAACTGGCAATGTGTTTAGTATCAGGCTGTAGAGTTTATTATATTATTGATTATAAGATAATTGATAATAAATAAACCACTGATAAAATAGAAATTTTATCAGTGTATAAGTTACTAAATTTGAGATTAGTAATTATACGGGTATTGTTGTGATTTGTCAGTCGTGACAAATTTAGCTAGAATTAATTACAAGAGTTGTAATTATTAGCTAAAATATGATTAGATATAATTATTATATCAATATATAATAGTTAATTGTAACTTAATTAGTTAAGTTATGAAATGACTAAATTAACCTTGTTATACCTTAAAGGTTGGTTAATGTTAGTGGGGGCAAATTAGTAAATTTGATTTACTAATTTAACCCACCACTATATATAGTCTAATCCATGTTTAGACTTAGAGTACTAATCATTTTCAACACAAAAATAAAAAACCCAAAAAAAATTGAGGAAAGAATCATCATCTTCTTCCTCTCTAAAAAGAGCCAACTATTTCACCATAGCCACCAAGTTTTTTGAGCTTTGCATGTAGCTCAAAAACACATCTAAACACAAAAATACTTCACCCTAATTGATCCTAATTGTAAGGGATTAGGGCTATTTTGTTTTTGGGGTAAACCGAGTTATTACTAGTACATAATAACTCGGTTTTCTCGTGAATCCTTTGGTACGTGCCGTGGGAGATTAGAAGAGTTCAAGAATCAAAGTTTGGAAGGAGGATCATCCTTGTTAAGCAGCTCAAGACACTCCTTAGTAAAGGAGAGCACAACCTAGAGCCAAAACAAGGTATACGATCTTTAAACTCGGTTTTTTAGTTGTTTTTAACTACATGCAAATCGATCCTCACCTAAGGTTCAACTTAATAGAGTTATTAAGTGTTGTTTAGAGTGTCTAAACCACCTTAGGTTCTAACACTACCACCACTAAATCGTTGCCTGGCACCACCATTAAGACCCACAACCACTTGGAACCATACGCCTCACCCCGTGTGTCACCGATTGACGTCGTCTGCTCCACCTTCATCATCTCTTTTTCTCTCACTTCCTTAGGTGGCTACGGTTATGAGAGGGTGGCGATTTCGGAGGCTACTTGGGGGTCGTAAAAGGGGCGGCGGGTTGTCGTGGTGCGGGAGCACGAGAATCTAAGGGGAAAGGGGCGAAGATGAGGAGAGTTGAGAGGAGAGAGAATCGCGCGTGCATTTCGAAGGACGCGCCGACGATGGCTGGCCATGGCCCATGCGAGATCGCCTTTGTTCGCCGGCCGCAAATGGTGGTCTCTAGTGTAATAATGGTGACGTTGGGTGTGAACCATGGTGGCGTTAGGGTAGTGGCAGACTCGCAAGGTTAGGTGAAAGGAAAGGGAGTCGAAAGAAAAATAAGGTCAAAGTTATCATGGCTACCAAGACTTAGTAGTCATTGTAGAATCACTCGTTATTATAATCTAGATAGATAATTTAGAATAGTTATATTGTAACAAATTATACCATGGAGACGTGAACCACGAACCAAAGTGAGAATCGTGGTCCAAAGGTATTTTAATAATCCTAGGTTTTAAAAAATAATCATTTTTCTAACTCATTGCCATTCCCTCCCGGAGTCTCGGTCCTCTCTCTCTCACTCTCCCATCCCTCCTCCCTTCACCCCCTCTTGGTCTGTCGTTCGATCACATAATCACACTATAATCTCGGGACCATAAGGAGCATGGTGAACTCACTTACAATAATATTGTGGGACCCATAAATAAATAAATGAAAAATCATTTTAAATGCAGTAAGTCTCCTGAGAGAACGTCTCGCTTGTGAGACGAGCCCAAAATAAAACAGCCCAGTAATAATAATAGGAAATAAAAATATAAAATAAAAGAAGGATGCGTGTATACAACTCTCATTTACACCCTCAAAAAAATTTCAATTGCACCACTACAAAAATAGAGCCGAGAAAAGATAAAAGGCAACTCAAATACAACAAAAAAGAAAAATCGAAGAGATCAGCAATTAGAAAAGGTTGTTGAGTGTTCTGATTTCGTTGATGTTTCTCCAATCGACGTCTTAAATCTATAATCTATAATATATTGATATATTAATTAAAAATAATAAATTACAAGAAGTTGGTTGGGAGCCGCGAAACAATCTGCGCCCCCACACCCTTGGTTATAGAAAAACCAACACGAGTGAAAATATGTGCCGCAGCCTGCGCACCAATGTCCTGCGTCCTGGAATACCGCTGAATGCGCTGAAGCAGAGCAACGACACCTGACTCCAATTCTCCCAAAGAGGAGAAGGAGAAAGGGAGGAAGCCATAACCCAAAGAAGCGCACAGAGCATCATACTTAGTACGCTTACGATGAGTTGCAGCACGCACAACCCCGCCCGGCTCAAAACCGACCAAGCTAGACTGAGTTAAGGGCGATGAACCAGTCAAATCGACACACACGTCACGCCCACCATCCCACGAATATAAGAGCACATCCGCCGGACGAAGAGGCCTGCCATCAGTGCCGAGCAGCCCGATATCCACCTCCTTGCCTGCTGAAATCCCGGACCGATAGCAGACGTCCACCAAGGTGTCGCGAACAGCATTGTGACGATGCTTGATGCCCACAACCCCGGCACACGAAACTGCATGGTCCCCAAAAATATCCTCAGCGAAAGTCCTAGAACAAGCAGAACACGGCCGGTCCAAAGAGAACAAAGGGACCCCCAAATGATAGCACATGACACAACGATAAGTCCGACTATTCATAGTCTGCCCTAAGCCAGAAATAGGGACCACCCGAAGCTAATCCGAATAGTGCTCCCCCTGCGATAAATCTATTATTTAGGATTTGTATCAACTAATTGTGATTTAAGATCCAATTCAATTTTGAATTGAGATCCCCTGAAGGTAAAAAAATAATTTTACATGGTAGGGTCTACTTAAAATGGGAAAAATAACTCTACTATGTGGATTTATTCCTTGGTTTCAAAAATACATTTTCATTTATATATATTTTTCATTTATAGTAAACTCTACCAACTCCAGGGAAAACTAACTCCAGAGGATTTGAATAGTTTACATCTAAACTACAATTTCATAATTAGTGGATAGAAACTCTAAATCATATATTTTATTTCAATTTTTCTTTTAATCTGAACCAATCATTTTCAATTGGAAACTAAAAAATTTTGGGCCGAAAAATTAAAGTTTTGAAATTGTGTCTAATGTTATTGAGGAATGGAGGTTTAAAGTTGCAATATTGAGGTTTTAAGTTGAAAACTGAGTCTTCTAATCACCCTTGCATGGTCGAAATTCCCAAATTTAATTTTATAGTTCCGGGAGTACTTTTTATGGTGCATTTAAGTTGAATTCTTGATGTTTTATGTTAAGAACTAGTTACAATCATTATTATGCTTGGTTTGCCCGAATCATTATTTGATGACATCATTGTTATACACGTTGCAAAGAAACTTCTAAATTACCCGAACTTCTAGACCTAAATATACAACCTTATTATGCGAAGCACAAAATACTTTATAGGTAAAGATACATCCAAAATTAAAAACTGGATTGAACTTATGTAAGACCATGAGATTGGGACATAGGGTAAGTTACATGAGATTTGGTTATCATTTTCTACTATTCTTGAGTTATATAATTTGCCATACTCATTGGCCTGGGGATGTGCACAATTAAGGTCTATATTGTCTTGGTTGGTTGGTTTATTACCACGTAGGACTTGTTCCGCCTTGGCATGTTGGTTTTGGCGCCTTAATTATATGGATGATCGTGCTAAGTAGGATTTGTTCCGCCTTGATAGGCTGTTTCTACCGCATTAACTATTATGATATTTTCCCATTCATTAATCTTAAATTGGTAACTGATTTGAAATAATGGTAGGTACTAGTTAATAATATGGTGAACTGAATGTTGAGGTTTGATGTGTGCTAAGTGTTTTTTTTTTTCCAAAATGAATAATAAAGTTTTCGAAAACCAAGGCAAGTGGTTTTGATTTTTTTTTTTCAATTCAAGTGTTAGCTTATTCAATCTTATGGCTTCTTCAACTATGGTTTTTGTGGTTTAAGTTATCGCATGTGGGATGTGATGATTGTTTGCTGGGGCGCCGAACACCTCAGGTTTTAGATTTGATCATTGAATGAAGTTGCTTGAGAATTTAGTAGATCAGACTCAATTTATTTCATATTTTCGTTAGAGTTTCAGATTATTGTAACTTTAAGATTTTGTATGTAATTAGTCACTTTAAACCGTCAGACTGATGGATTTGATATTTAAATTCTCCTTACATTTAAGTATTGATTTGAAATTTGAATGCGCAGTGACATCTTCAAATTTCCTGTAAATTGTTTTAAAACTTCTAAAATGTCCATGAACTCGATTCCGACACATCGCAAATAACTTTCATGTCAAGTTAGTGTTGACCAGTTTTACTTAAATCGGTCATGATACCTTGACAGATTGATTCTAACTCGCTAATTTCGTGATCACCGTTCGTGTCAAGTCATCAGGTCATGTCATCTTTTGATGATACTCCAACGTAAAAATACTTCAATCGTATGGCCACAGCAAAGATGGACTAATGTGAAATAATGCACACCTTGAAAATCCCATCGAAATCGAAACAGAACAAATTGACCGACTTAGCACATGGAAATATGGGACATTCCCTAATATCTACTATCTTGGATCTCAGGGATTCATTTCCCCCATTATTTAGACACAATCCAGGCAATCAACGTACATCACCAAACCAAACATGTTTTTTAATCTAGATCGAAACAAACACATCTTTAGCGAGAAAAAACCAATGATTTATAAAAAATAAAATAAAAACCCCAATGATTAAGAAAATGGACCCACAAGACATCCCGCGCCTCTTTATAGTATCAGTATAATACTCCCAAATCTCCATATCTTCACCTTTCTTAGATTCAGAACCATAGAATTCCAGTCATTACAACTTACAATCACTTCTGCTACACACTTTAAACTTACACCACTTTTAGTCTCGTATCCCGAGGACAATTCTTGTGTACACTCGAGAGTAGGTAGGTATTCTCGTTCTACGTAATTCTTTTTTTGTTTGTATATGGTTCAAAAAAGATCCACATGGGATCTGCAAAATGTGTTTGATCAAATGATTATTTGATTATCATTTTGGTGTAATTTGTGTATTAAAAAAGTGATTTGGTTTTTGATTTTGAAGGAAAAGTGTAAGGAAGAAGGATGCGGAATTCAGTGTCGTCGGATCACAGCTTTAATTTCATAGACAGTGATGAGGAAGTGGATGATCAGGAGGAGAGGATGTCGAACGAAGGAGGTGAAGAAGAAGATGATGATCGTGGAGGTGATTCGGATGCGTCTTCCCATTCGTCGTTGGGAATTCGACAACAGAGCAAGCCTAATTCGTATTCTACCAATTGGCCTCAGAGTTACAGGTATTCATTGATTTGCGCATTTTTGTAATCATTGCGCGTATGATTTGGACGGAAAGAATGACATGAAACTTTTGAATGACAATACTTAATAATATATATGAGAGCTTACTGTTTTAATTTTCGCATTAGTGCACTGTTTAGATGGTGAGAAGTATGTACTAGGATATTAGAGGTGGTCTTGAGTAGGTATTTATAAGCATATTATGTATAGATGGTGTGTTTGTTACGCCAATCTTCATATGTGGCTTGTTTTTACTATGATCCTAATACAAATTTGTGGGGTTTTTTTTTTTGTTTTTCAGGCAATCTATTGATTTGTATAGTAGTGTGCCATCTCCAAATATTGGATTTCTTGGTGGTTCTTCTTTGTCAAGATTGGGAAGTTCGTTTCTGTCATCATCACTAACTCAAAGGCACACAGCTGAAATAACAAAACCCCTCTTACCAACAGTAGCAGATGGACAACAGCAACGTCATCGTCGTAGCTCTCATACACTGCTTCCTCCTGTTCCTTCACGGAAGTCTTCTATGTTAAAGAAGTCGGATTCTGACCACAGACCCTCTAAAATCTCCCATGAATATCCAATTACTCGGCAAAGCACATTTGGACAATCTGTGTTGAATGGTGAGCAATGTTTTTATGTCTGTCTCACATTTTACTTTGTTTTCAGTTCTACTTGCTTAGCAGTTTTTATCAAAGTTTGACATTACTGATCCAAGCAAACCGTTTTTGTTCTCTGTCTCCCTTTTCGGATATCTGAGTCCATTATTGTCTAATGGATGGGGTGGCGAACACAATACACTCTTGGAGATGCCTAGAGACAGAAAGAAGTTTCAATGTAGGAAGCTTCTCCTGTTGGATTCCTCTAATTACATGATTGTTTTGCCTCTGGTGATATTTAGAATCATAAGCATATTTCTTAGCATTTACAAATTTTAACTACTGTTTTTTAGTGTTAAAAGCGATATGGGATTGATCTAGAGAGCGCAGAGTGGTGGGAAAATTCATGTGAATGATGGGGTTTAACTTTTGTCTTCCAGACCTTTGGAATTTCATTTGAATCCTCTTTGATTCTTCCCAATGTTCTTTGTTAGACTGGCTGAAAATAATCGATTGTTGTGCAAGAAGTGGCTAATGGCTCACTGTCTGCTTTTTGTGTCATCAACCTCATGCCATCTTGAACAAAATAAATTTTGATTACTGTTCTTTTGACATTGTCATTTTCCAGGAATGAATGTTCTGTGTGGGGTCGGTATACTTTCTGCTCCTTATGCGGTCAAGCAGGGAGGGTGGCTGAGCCTTTCTATACTACTAATTTTTGCTGTGCTCTCTTTCTACACTGGGCTTCTTTTGCGTTATTGCTTGGATAGTGCTCCAGGGCTGGAGACCTATCCAGATATTGGTCAAGCTGCATTTGGCAGAATTGGAAGAATTGCTATATCGGTATGTGTTCTCTTTAAATCAATTTTTTCTTTATCAAGTTGATGAATTGGTGATGCATCTTAATATATCAATGAGGACTAGAACTCAAATGTCACATGCCCGAGGTGATTTTGCCAGAAGATTGAACCCTTCATGAATTTGCATCATACATTAGAACACGCTTAACTTAGGTGCGTCAGGGTATAATATTAGTTTACACGCTCCTAACAATCAGTAGGATGAGGCTGCATAGGTTTATGATCCCCTAACTTATTTCAGGTAGGTTTTCATGAAAGTTTTGCAAGGCAGGGAATAACCAACCAAGTTGTTTACTGTGGTAGTAGAGAATAGAGATACGTTAGGAGAGCAGTATCAGTGAGGTGGGTAATCAAGTGATAAATGAAACTTGTTTACATTGGTATTAGACATGTGACTTTGAACTTGATGGTTCATAGTATCTTGTAACAATTTTAATAGCTATTTCGAGACTACTACTGTCCTTACTGTAAGGCTGAGTTTTCCCATTTGAGAGTTGAGATAGAATTGGTTACACTTTACGTGGTATCATTTAGAGGGGATTGAGATATGAAGATTTTTACTCACTGTGAGTGATTCATGGTGACCTTGTCCTAGTTCAGCCTTAGCCTAGTTTTGAACGTAGATTACAAGTTTACAACTTTCAAGGATGTGTCCATAGAAGCATAGAATGCATATTTATTCCTAGAATTTCATATTTGGACCTTTTTGAAGTATAAGTCAAGATGAGGGCTCATAATACTACTCATAAGAGTAAGATTGGGGCCGAAATTGAGAGTTGTTCACACCGCTTGCTCCCTTACTTCTGTCGTTCCACCCTTTCTTTATCTTCTTTTCAGCAGCAGTGCCCTATGTCGATTGAGGAGCATCCATACCCTTATCCTTTTCATATCATGTCATACCAGCAGAACCATATTCTTGATACAGAGAGTTGAAAAGACCTTGATGCCAACTTTAGGTTAAAAGAAATTAGAAGTTTTGTCTTTTGTGTAAGTGGTGCATATAATTGTTTCACTCAAGGCTTATTGCTTCATACTTTCAGCTTTTTCAAAAATTGGCAAGCATTATTACCATTTATGCTCATTCCTGGCTAACTCTCTCTTTTCTGGTCTGCAGATTATCCTATACGTGGAACTATATGTAAGTACAGCTGTCTACTGCCAATTCTATGGTCTTTCTTATCAAGTAGAAAATATCTTCTTGAGACCTTGGTTTCTATCAATTGCTCTGTGCCTTCTTGGTTAGAGTTTGCAGTGCATATTGCCTATGTACCACTACCAATCACTGTTTTGTTTTATGGATGACTGAATGTTAATTTGCTATATTTCTTTAGCTGTTTTACATTGTCCTTTTCTTGGATACTGTTTAATTTCTTTCTTTCTTTCTTTTTTTCTTTTTTTCTTTTTTTTTTATCTGGTTGTGTTTTGCTACTTATAATTGGAGTCTGCTGCTGACATTTGAGGATAATGGCCAGACATGTCTTATACGGTAGACCTATGTGGAATGCTTTAGAATCTCTTCCTTTAATTCTGCTAATAGGAAAAATGGAGTCTCTGCAAGAGTCAAGGATACCCCTTATCTTGTTTTCTTCTACTTCTGTGTGCTCCTGTCTGTAGGCAATATCGCGTGTTCTTGTGTAAATTTATGAACTCTGGTAAATGGACCTCTAATTGAAGGCCGAAAAAGGTTCTTAATCATTTTGCGTCTCACTTGGATTGAAGATCTCTTGGAAAAGCACAATAGTGAACAGAACCTATTGTTTTTGTGTATACATTTCAGAATTGAATGGATCAGTTTGAGAGTTTTGCATAGGGAAATCGTGGGATGTCAGACTGCCGAAATCCACTAATTAGGAGTTCAGGACAATGCCTTCTAAATATCTTAAACAGTGTTCTCATACCGTATGGCTTCAGATCAGTTGATAACTCATAACTTGATGAAGTTTATAATTCAACATCGATGTACACTAAACTGTGTCATCTGGATTGACCTCTCATATTCTCCTACAAAAGTCAGAATCTGCCCTTGCTAAAGTTAATTTACCGGTTAAATAAGCAAATATCTGTTTAAGTTCCTGACAAGTGTTTTGAGTGCCTAGCCATTTGCTCTATTGTGATTTCTGCAAGAGGATGGTTTTCTTGTTTTTGCTAAAGGACGAATTTGATTGCCTGACACCTAATATACACCAAAGTGTTCCTTGAAGGTTCATTCTAGAGAAGGTGTTTTCTGTTCTTTTCTTAACTTTTATTTAATGTATCAGTATTTTGCTGTCCTTTCTTCTTACAGGCATGTTGCGTTGAGTATATAATACTGGAGAGTGATAACTTGTCCTCACTGTTCCCAAATGCGCATCTTAATATGTTTGGTCTTGAATTGGGCTCCCACCACCTGTTTGCACTGGCAACCACACTTGCTATTCTTCCTACTTGTTGGCTTCGAGATCTTAGCCTTCTGAGTTACATATCTGGTCAGGACGTATACCTATGATTTTCTTAGTAATCTTAATTTCTGAGCTACCCCAACTCCTTATGCAGGCGTTAATACCTTATAGGTGAAATGTATATGTACTCTAATTTCTGACACGAAAATCACTGCTTGGTATTTTGTGGTTGCAGCTGGTGGAGTTGTTGCATCAGTACTGGTAGTCGTGTGTTTGTATTGGGTTGGTCTGGTAGACCAAGTAGAATTTGCTGGCAAAGGATCATTGCTAAACCTGTCGACTCTTCCTGTATCAATTGGGCTTTATGGTTATTGCTACTCTGGTCATGCTGTCTTTCCGAACATTTATACTTCTATGGCAAATCGAAGTCAATATTCAGCTGTTCTCATGACAAGGTGATTTACTCTGATTCCTTCTTGCATTTATGATCCCTTCTTATGCTATCTGCTGACAGTGGCTGTTCCCTTACACCTGCTGTTTGTCTATGTTTAAATAATGGGCATTAGAGTCGAAATGGGATGAAGCATGTTGCTAAATGGCACTTCACTACTAAATGAGTGTCTACAATACTGATCCTTTGTCCTAGCATATGTTTAAGTGGCAAAGCTCCTGCCTAGAATTATTTACCAAAAAAAAGAAAAAAATTTACTACTTCTGGATATTCGATGGAACAGGCAATGTATTTCTCGAGTAAGATTGGTTGCAGGGTATGGCAATTAGTCATTTATCACATTAGATCAAGAGGGACCTCTTCCTTTGTTCATGAAATTATCTTTGGGAAGTTTCTCTTTTCTACTCAAGGAAAGGGAATAAAGCTAAAAATGTTAGTCGACTAAGATTCTAGACTAACTCAATAACTTTTCATCAGAATCTATGGCTCCTCCAGTGACTTGTAACAATTCTATTGATCTGAAACCTCTATGACTGCTACTGCCACTACAATGTCTATCATGGACTCGCACAAGGCCTTATAAGCCACGGTCTGACAGCCTGCTTTGTTTCTTGTTGTATATGGACACTTATGAGCTGGGATTGTTTCGAACATCTATGAACTTACTGCAGGATATTTATTTAGCATAAACCAACACTTTTGATTTGTTGGCATTGCAGCTTTGCTATTTGCACTTTAATGTGTGGTGGCGCAGCTGCTCTTGGATACCTGATGTTTGGCGAATCAACAGAGTCACAGTTCACCCTTAATATGCCCCAGAATTTGTTTGCATCCCAGCTGGCTGTCTGGACAACGGTATAACATTTAAATAGCCTCTTCCATGTTATAATCATGATTTTGGTCTATGGCAGTCAACTTCTTCCCGTTTATTTTTTTTTTGTTTGTTTTGGCAGACGTAAAATTTTTTGAATTCCTCTCTACCCGTAGCATGTAAATCGTAGTTACTAGGCTACATCTAGCCCATTTAATATTCCAGTGGCGTTTTCTGATGTCAAACCAGCACAGCTCTCTCCTCAAACCTGAGAAGTTATGAGAGACATAACTAGTAAAACAATTTGATAAATGTGGAGTACTAGCTAGGAGCTGTTAATAATATAGATCACTAATGTCACTAAGATTAGGCTGAATCAATGTACAGTGCCAAATACATTTGAAATGAGATGAATAAAACATAGTTCAACAGATCCTGACTAGTAGTATGTTCTCCAGGGGCCAACAAATTAATTGTGAAGAAATGAACAACTTATTACCGCGTCATTTTCATTGCATAGTCATGTACATCTACAAATTATCTTTAATTCTTTCTTTTCCGATTGTAGATTTTAGGGTAACGAGCTGCTTTCTGGTTGTGGTTGCAGGTGGTCAATCCATTTACAAAATATCCTTTTTCTTTGGCTACTGCATTTTTCCTTTCCAAATTTGATGATATTTGAAAAGGCCAGGTCTATCTAATAGGAATATGTAGAGGTTTGGGGGCACTTCTTCAGTTTTTCTCTCGTGTCCTCTGGGTATCAGATTCTTTCAGTTTCTTGCACGTATCATATGAGACGACTTCTATGCGACATAAACTGGTTGATGATCTTATTTCTGCGATTTAGGAGGACATGCTACAACCTGTTTATAGGCTATCCTGCTTGTTCGTACTGTACTGCGATACTCAGTTACCAACCTGCTAATAAGCAGCAGGTTTCGAAATTTGAGGATAGGAATGATAAAGCCTTGTTACAGTTATCTGGTTGAGCCTTGCCAAGGCTAGCGCCTTTAACTCTTCTGGTAGCCCTGGACGGTACAGTCTATTTTACCGAGGCTGCCTATCAGCTGAGATGAAAATCGAAATCATAATGCTCTGATAAACAGTGTTCGGTCCTATCATGTTTACTTTATTTGGTGAAAGCATATATGTCATTTCCTTAATTGCAGTCACACATACGCTTTGACCATGTCACCAGTGGCAATGTGTTTGGAGGAGTTGATACCATCTCGCCATCAGAAATATCACATGTATCCGATGCTCATTCGAACAGCTCTCGTACTGTCCTCCTTAGTGGTCGGTCTATGTATCCCCTTCTTCGGTAAGTTCTAACACCCTAGTCGCTTTTTAGACAATTGCTCTTAATAGAGATTATTTATGTTCTTCCTTTCTGTCTTTCCTCCCTTCGGTAACCATAATGTATAGTCTCATATACTATACACTCATACATATATATGTGTCCTGATGATTTTGCAGGTCTAGTAATGGCGTTGATCGGATCATTGCTTACGATGCTTGTTGTAAGTTCTTCATGCCTGTTAAATAAAATACATAAACTGCAACCATATATCAAAATGTGATCCTACAGACTAGTAACATTTTATTTAATTTTTAACAATTCGGCCCGTCGGATTTTCGTAATATCGTTTTAGTTAGTTTATATATATGGAGTATGGACGTATGGTAGCTAGAGTACATTTCTTGAGTTATGTTGGACGATTGACTTGGAAAAATATTTTGGCAGACGCTAATACTGCCGTGTGCATGTTACCTGAGCATATTACGGGACAAGGTAACTTATCTTCAGGTATGTTACTACTGAACATCATTTATTTGATCTAGTCAGTTTCATATTTAGCGAAGGTAACACATGGAATAACTCTACATGGTAGAGTTAATTTTCCATTTATAGTAAACTCTACCAACTCCAGGGAAAAATAACTCCAGGGGATCTCAATCGTTAGCTAATGTATGGAAAACTAATCTACTACTGAAGGCATTTGCTTGAACCCCGTCTTCTATGACGAACTTTCTAGTATGAATTTATCGAAAATTAATTAATTAGAACGAACTAAAATTAATAATGAGACTTAATCAATTCGTTGAAAGCTCTGACTCATGAGATTTGATGTGATCCAATTTTATTGGAACTCATCTAATTTGAATAATTTGAATCCTTTAATGTTTAGATAGTTTCTTTCCTAACGGATATTTCGTTTTTTTTTTGTTATCTAGGTGTCGGCTTGTATCGTGGTCATTGTTGTTGGTACAATCTCATCTGCTTTTGGGACATATTCTGCTCTCTCTAAAATTATCAATAATTTGATATAAGGGTCTCTCAATTATAGTTATTATTACTAGATTGCATGCCCGGCCCGTGCCTGGGCTTATATCTATCATGTTATACTCATTTTATAAAGTTGTCAGTTTATCTCTATTATAATATTGTTAGCAACACTATTATTTTTCATAGATTAACTTACCACCATAATCACCATAAATTATATTAGTTTGCATAAATTAGCTAATAATTTCTATATTGTGTAATTACTTAGTACTATCCAATCAATGAATGTCAAGTATCCTTCTAGGAAAAACTTGGTTTCAGTTTTTAATATAAAGCATTAGTTTGATAGGCTGTGCAACGCCTGAGCTCTTCTCTACTTATGTTTAAATTTTAAAATTATGTAAACAAATTTTTATATCTAAAACCTAAAATCTCATTTCAAACACCCGTATGATATTTGTAATGTAGTTAGATGGAAACTCACCTTTAAAAACCTAAAGTCATGTTTCGAACACCCGTGGGATATCTGTAATGTAATTAGATATAAACTCATCTTTAAAACCTTAAAATCTCATTTCGAATACCCGTGGGATATTTGTAATTTAATTAGAGAAAAAGTCACATTTCAAAAGCCAAAGTCCAACTTTGAAACACCCGTGGGATATTGGATCAAATTGACATAAATCAAGTAATTACTATATTACATAACTATTTTTCATAAATCAAGTAATAATATTATTTTATTAGAATAATATTACCATGTACTTAGCTGCTTACCATATCCTATTTTGGATAAACATTATTATCAATATAATAATATTATTATATGTCACGTGTCAGCGTGGGAATTGAGCGGGTTCAGGATTACATATATATACTAGTTGATGGCTTGTGCAACGCCCGTGCTAATTATGTTTAAATTTAAAAATTATGTAAACGAATTTTTTGTCTAAAACTAAAATCTTATTTCAAACACCTGTGTGGTATCTGTAATGTAGTTAGATTTCTCTCACATTTAAAACCTAAAGTCATGTTTCGAACACCCGTGGGATATTTGTAATGTAATTAGATAGAAACTCACATTTAAAAACCTAAAATGTCATTTCGAACAGCCGTGTGATATTTGTAATTTAATTAGAGGAAAAGTCACATTTCAAAAGCCAAAATCCCATTTTGAAAAACCTGTGGGATATTTGATCAAATTGCCATAAATCAAGAAATAATTACTATATTACATATTATTTTCCATGAATCAAGTAATAATGTTATTTTATTATAATAATATTACCATGTACTTACCATAAACTATTTTGGATAAACATTATTTATAATATAATAATGTTATTATATGTCACGTGTCAGCGTGGGAATTGAGCGGGTTCAGAATTATATATATATATATAGAAATTACATCAAGTAAGAAGTGCTCTTAAAGTTAGAAATAAGAAACAATCTGAGCACACATCTTGATATTTCACTAACTCTCATAACTTCAGTTGCTCCGTAACTCCAGTTACTATAACACATAACTCCAATAACTTTACAACTCAAACTTAACAATATTTAACCAAAATACGTAATTTCAACTTAACTCCAATAAATTCAACAACTAAAACACGTTTGTTTATATAACTCCAATAACGATACAACACGTAACCCGACTTAACTCCAATAAATTTGATAACTCCAATAACTTTAATAACTCCAATAATTATAAACACGTAATCCCGACTTAACTTCGATAACTTTAATAACTCAAATAACTTTAATAAAAAAAAAAACAAATAAAATAAATAAAAAAAATCAGAAAAATGAACAATATTTTTTCCTCTCTCCTCCCATACCCACCCACCGGGTGTGGATCCTCTAGAGTTTAAAACAAACTCTTCATGGTAGAGTTTACCAAGTATGGAAAGAAATAAATTTTTATTATTTTATTTGTGCATTGAAGTACTCCCTCCATTTCATTAGGTTATTTGCATTTCGTTTGAATTTCTCTCACACATTCAAACAAAATGCAAAGAACCTAATGAAATGGAGGAAGTAACCAATTTATTTTGTTTTATTCCCAACAATAGTAATCTCTACAAAGTTCACCAAAAAAAGAGGATCCCTACACCCACCACCACCACCACCACGAACCACCTAACCACCAGCTGGCCACCGCCGCCCCTTGCACCGACCACCACCTAACGCGACGACACCATCACCACCCGACTCGCGCCGGTCAGGCGACCCCACGACGGCATAGATCTCCCCGCGCCACCGCCTCCGTCGTACTCCACGCCCCTTTGTTCTTATTTTCTCTCTCCTCTCCCACTCCCTTCTCCAGCCCCTTACCTCAACCGCCGCTACTCCGGTGAATATCGCCGCCTCTCCCCCGTGATTCGCTGCCTCTCCTGCTCTTGTTGCCACCTCTCCTCCAATTTTCAAAGTGAAAAAAAGGTGGAAATGGAGAGAAGGAATAGGCGGCGACAGGTGGGTATGGCGGACGCGAGGTCGGGGTATTCTCGCCGATCACGGTGGCTGGGTGGGGTCGTCTATGGTGGTGGTCGGGGACGGCCTCCGGCGGGGCTGGGGTGGTCGAGTGAGGTAAGGGGGGAGGGGGTTGAGGGAGGAGAGAGTAAAGGGAAAGGGTGGGTTTTTTCTTATTATTTTGTTTGTTTAATTGGTTTAATGTCGACCATTGATTTTGGTTGGATGAGTGACTCAGATTGTTTCTTATTTCTGACTTTAAATTAGTTTCACAAACTGTAACAGCCCGTCCACCGTCCGTCGCAACACAACCCAGTAAGATGGTAAGTCACCTCTTAGGCCCAAATATACTCTCATGGGCTCTAAAAGGTGAAGGCCTTGGTAGTAAGATGGTAGGAATCTATTATAAACTGATCATATGAGTCTTAGTTTCCCAATGTAGGACAAACCAACTCCATAATCCACTTTCCATATTCCGTAGTGTTACAAACTAACCCACTTAGGGAACGTGACGTCCCCGTCGCGTCTCGGCCTTCCATACTAATTTCAACACAGGTCCAAGATCTCCCCCGCTAGACGGCTGGTCTGGGCCTCGCCCCAGCACCCAGCACGCGGTCGCAGGGTTGCTCTGATACCATCTGTAACAGCCCGATCCACCGTCCGCCGCAACACAACTCAATAAGATGGGAAGTCACCTCTTAGGCCCAAATATCCTCTTGTGGGCTCTAAAAGGTGAAGGCCTTGTTGGTAGTAAGATGGTAGGAATCTATTATAAACTGATCATATGAGTCTTAGTTTTCCAATGTGGGACAAACCAAATTCATAATCCACTTTCCATATTCCGTAGTGTTACACAAACAATCTGAGCCACACATCTGCCCCAAATCAATGGATGAGATTAAATGAAATAAACAAAAATAAAAACATTAAAACAAAATAAAAGACCCACTCTCTACATTTTCTCTCTCCTCCTCTCACCCCCCACCCACCTACTCCTCTCACCCCTGCCCTGCCAGCCTCCGACGCCGACCACCACCACCGCCGGCCCCAATCCAGCCACCACGATCGTCCTTCCACCGCGACTTCCCCGCCACCCCTGCGCGCCACCATTTCCCCCTCCTTCACCCCCGATTTGTTCCTTAAATAACGAAAACAACCTGTGAAGGCGACATAGTGAGGGGACGATGAAGTGCGAGTGGTCGGCGACGACGTGCGAGGGGCGGGGGACGGTTTATGGGCGGAGGAATGCGGTGATAGTGGCTGAGAAAGGGAGTGAGAGAGGAGAGAGAAAAAGAGAACGTAGAGAACGAGGGAGGCGGTGGCGCGGGGAGAAGGGTGTCGTCGTGGGGTCGCCGGAATGTGGCGCGCCAGGTGGCCGCTTCTCGGTGTCTGATGTGGTGGTCGGTGCGCGGGGCCGCTGTGGGTGGTGGTGGCGGCAGGGAGATGCATGGTGGTGATCTGATAGGGGAGGTAGAGAAGGAGAGAGAGAGAAAAAAAAATTGGTTTTTTTTTTTTTTTTGTTTTTTAAGTTACGAATTTGAGTTTGTAGAGTTATTAATGTTACGTGTTTTAGTGAAGTTAAGTTAAAGTTATTGGAGTTAACCTAAAGTTACTGGAGTTCAGTTAAGTTACGGGGATATGAAGTTAAAGTTACGAAGTTATTGGAATTATGGGTTTCAGTTACTGAAGTTACAGAGAAACTGAAGTTATGAGAGTTAGTGGAGTATCAAGATGTGTGGCCCAAATTGTTTCTTATTTCTGACTTTAAGAGCACTTCTTACTCGATCTAATTTATATATATACTCGATCTAATATATTAGATTAGATTAATATATATATTTTCTGGTTTCTTCATTTTTTTTGTTTTTGTAATATCATATAATTATTATATGGATTCATTAATTTTGTGTGTCGCTATATTTTTATTCGAGGTAGATGTACTTGTTGTGATAAATTATGTAACCTAAATCATAACCGGGGGAAAATTAGAGAGGATTGACGATAAGCTTTGAGATTTTATTTTATTTCAATGTAAAATGGAACGATTTAACGTAATATTGCTCGAAAATAATGTTAAACAAAATGGGTGGAACAAAAACTTGTTAAACAATATGGGGTGCATGTCACCCACATATAAAACCGCCAAAATCCTTGACGGTTTTATTTATTTATTTATTTTTGTGAATAGTAAAACCGTCAAAGACTTTGACAGTTTTAATGTTCCCAAATTTTGTAATTTCTTTTTTACTGTTCACAAGTCTTAGAACTGCGATGGTCCTTGCCGGTTTTATACATAGGTGACATGCACCCCTTGTTGAACATGTTTTTTTACCGACCCATTTTGTTTAACATGTGTTTTTTGAGCATTATTACAACAAATTGTTCTGTAAAATGGTGTTACAGATTGCATTTCCAATTATATAGTTAGTTCTAGATAATTACTAACCTTTTTTTAAGGATTCGGTGAATACAACATCATTACCGATGAATAAAGTAAAAATTGGCTACAATTATCACATCCTCCCATGGAGGTACGACTTTTTTTTTTAACAAAATTTCTAAATAGTGCTCGAAAAAAAAAAAACAAAATAGGTTGGAAAAAAAACTTCAACAAAATGGGGCGACGTCACCCATATATAATACCGCAATGGATTATTACGGTTTTACACTTGTGAATAGTAAATTTTTATCTCCTTCTACAAAAGTATGTTAGGTAGTGCCGGGAAAGTTGAAGCTCTTGACTACAACTTCATTAGGAAAGGTAGCTGCATATTAGATGACCAATATGCATGGCAGCCTCACCAAGCAAGTTTTTTTTTTTTTTTGTGTGTAAAAGATTTAGCTTTTATTCATCCACAAGGGGCAGAAAAATAATAGCAAAGGCATTACAAAAAAATAAAAACCACTAAAGGCTTACTAGAACTCTAGACAACATTTAGACTCTCAACTATTTCATCATGTAAATGATGACTAGTAACAGCTAGGACTCGGACACTCACTACAAATTGAATACGACCAACTAGCCAATCCTTGTTATGAGCATGATCGTTGAAAATCCTCGAATTCCTCTCATACCAAATCATGTATATCGTAGGCGTAATGCTAGCACAAAACCATTTATACCTCCAATGCTTAGTGTGCTTTCTCTGTACACTCCAATGCAGCTCTCTTTTAAGACTCCAGGCAGCTCTCTTAATGCCATTCCAGCGCAAGATACTCCGCCAAATCGACTTCGCAAATTCACAACCAAAGAACAAGTGATAGTGAGTCTCCGCATCAGCTTTGCATAGGACGGATCTATTAACAATGACCATACCTCTCTTCATCAGATTATCAATAGTGGGGAGAACATTTTGAGCTGCCATTGCACTCAGAAAGTTGTATCTTGGTAGATTTACAGCATTCCATATCACTTTTTCACCTTTCAGCTGCTTTTGGTGAGTTCTAAATTGATTGTAGGCAAGTTTCAGACTATATTTGCCCCCCTTTGTCCACGAGATTATGGCCTTATCAGCAGTCTTGGCATCTCCTGACATGCCTAAGATTTTATCTCGTACACTTAGGATCCCTTTCCAGCTTTCTGAGTCATTTACTTCCTTTTTCACATTCCAGATAGTGCCCTTTTTTATCTTGTATGCAGCTACCCACTCAAACCAGAGACCCTCCTTCCTGTTGCATAAATTCCAAATCCACTTAGTCATAGCTGCTTTGTTCCATGAAAGTAATTCCTTAATACCAAAACCTCCCTCCTTTTTTGGGGAGCAGGAAGTTTTCCAACTCTTGAATATAAGTTTCCTTTTACCCTCTTCTATGCTCCATAGAAAGTCCTTGCAGCTTCTATCAATTTGTTGAACAATGTGTTTTGGCAAGAGAAAACTTGAGCACCAGAAGTTTTCTATACCAAAAATGATAAGAGTTTATAAGCTCAAATTTTCCAGCGTAGGATAGCATTTTGCTCGACCAGTGTTGAATCCCAGACCTTATCTTGCTTATGAGGGAAACATACATACCAGATAGAACTCTGCTCGAATTTAAGGGGATACCTAAGTACCTCAAAGGAAAGCTACCTTCAGTAAATCCAATGTTACTCAGAATTTGAGTCTTGATTCCAGAATCTACACCACCAAAGTAGATTTCTGTTTTGGCAGGGTTAGCCTCAAGCCCCGAAATACTTGCAAAGACATTCAGACATTCTGTTGCAGCTGCCACTGAAGGAGAATCTCCTCTTGTGAAGAGCATGAGATCATCTGCAAAACTCATGTGAGTGACCTTTATTCTCGAACATTTTGGGTGGAATGAGAATTGAGCTTTTTTGGGGATGAGCCTCATGTATCTGGAAAAAATCTCCATACACAAGACAAAGATATAGGGTGAAAGTGGGTCACAAAGTTAGCAAAGAGTAAATCAAAGAAGGTTTATTCAGCATTAGCCTTGATAAAAGCCCTTGTCAGGATGACTTTAATGCAGGTTTCTTTCAAAAATCCTGGAACCTAGTGGAGAAAAATGTTACCGGCCATTGCTGTCATGGACACCTCCCAAAAAAAAGTTAGTACTACAATGGTAACTCTCATTTCTAAAAAGAGCAATGCTTCTAATGTTGCAGATTTCATGCCGATTGCATGTTGCTCCACTTTCTACAAAATAATCAGCAAGATCCTACCTAATAGACTGAAGGAAACCCTTCCACGCCTCATTGGTGAAGAACAAGCTCCTTTTGCTGAAGAAAGAAGCATTTTTGATAATGTTGTGATGTCTCAGAATCTGGTTAAGAGTGTGTTTGGAAACAAGAATTTGATTCTCAAATCCAAATTTGACATAAATCCCATGTTTGGAAATTCAAGAATTTGAGAATTTGGATTTGTGTCACATCCTTTGGAATTTATTTCAAATCCAATTAGGCCAAAAACAAATGACACCTCTTATGACACCTCAAGATTTCAAGAGGTGTCATTTTGAAATCCCACCTTCCATTTGATTTATATTTGAATTCCACATTCTCAAATGATGGAATTGAAATGATTACAATTTTCGAATTCTTGTTTCCAAAGACTATCTAAAGTTTATTCCCAAATCAGAGTCTCTCCAAGATGCCTTATAAAAGTGGATATCAGGAAAGCTTTTGACATCTTAAATTGGAAGTTCATTAAGAATATGCTGCTGGCATACAATTTTCCAAGCAAATTTGTTGACTTGATATGCACATGTACTAGGGGGTTTTCAAAGGAGAAAGTGGAATAAGACAGGGAGACCCCCTGTCTCCTTATATCTTTGTCCTTTCAATGGAGATTCAATTTAGATACCCCTCAGGGATATGCCGAGTCATAATCAATTCTCCTTATCAGAATGTTCAAGAATCAGACTTACTCACCTCACTTTTGTCGATGATCTTATGATATTTGTTCGGGGTGACCTACCATTAGTTATTGCTGCAATGAACTGCTTAACTAAGTTTGCTGCAATCTCAGGTCTACAAGCTTATCAGAGTAAAATAGAAATTTACTTTGGAGGAGTAAAGGATTCTGTCAAGCAACAAATTCAAGATTTCACAAGACTCACTGAAGGTGATTTTCCTTTCCGATATCTTGGGGTTCCTTTAAATGACTCAAGGCTAAAGAATGAAATGTATGATCAACTGATCAGCAAAATCCAAAATTCTGTCAAGCACTGGGCTTCCCAAACCCCGTCCTATGCTGGTAAGATTCAATTGATTAATTCTGTGATCTTTGGAGTTGAGAATTTTCGATGTGCTAGTGTTTTAATTCCCAAAGGCATAGCTATGAAAATTAATAGAATTTGCAAAAAATTTCTCTGGAACATTGATCCGGGAGCTAAGAAGATGATCTACAAAATAAAGTTGGGTGAGTGGCTGTAGCCTGTGGGAGGAAAGTGGTATGAACATTAACGAGATTTTGGCCTGGAACAAAGCTCTAATGATTAAGTGGCTATGGAGACTATATTCAGGCAGGACAAGACTTTGGGAAATATGGACAACTTTTCTACAAGCTGAAGCAAAATAGCCTTCTAAAGCCCTGTTTGATAGGGTTTATTCTCAGATAATTTCAGATCAGATCATATCAGAATCATTCAGTTCAGATCAGACCAGATCAGAATCATCCCATCCCGATCAGTTCAGTTCAGATAATTGAAATTTTGTTTATTTAAGTCAAATAAGTTGTTTTTAAAATAAAATCATTATTAAAACTAATCCTTTTATTTTTAATGATTATAGGTTACAAAAAATAGAACTAAACAAGGAAATTTAATTAAAAAAAATCACCATAAATTACTATTACAAAAGTAAACGAATTAAAGTATCTAGTGGATTGCCATAGAGTTAATTATCCCATTACATATCATCCTCATGTTCTTTATTAATCTCCATCATTTAGCTCCGCGCCAACTTGTTGTTGTGTATCATCTTCTTGTTCGACATGATGATACATAATTAATAGGATTGGTTTTACCATAGCGAAATGAGTGGAGGCTCAAATAGTATCTCGACTTCCCACAAATTTCTTGTAAATTTTTATTGATTCTTCGTGATAATAATAATAATAATAATAATAATAATTGCCGCTGTGTACACTTAGGACTTTTTCACCACGGAGTCAATATGCTACTAGACGCCGTTTGCAGGAAGAGCTTATTGTCTTTGCCGTTCGCACTTGGGATGAGCCCAGGGGCGAGTGTCAGCTTGTTCAGGATACTTTGGCTGAGAATTCGCCTCATTTATGGGATGTTGATGATGAGGCCCTAGAGTTGTGTGCGCGTAATGTCACGCAGTGTAGGCGTAAGGTTGCTGTTGATCGGATTAGGAGCTTCCCGCGTGGTACCTCTTGTGGGCGCGACAGTCTACGTGCTTAGCATCTTTTGGATTGTTTGAGTGGGTCCCCTGTGGCAGTTTCCGACGAGCTGCTTACCTCTGTCACATGGGTGGTTAACCTTTTCCTTGAGGGGAAGTGTCCTCTTGTGTTAGGTCCCTTTGTTGTTAGTCCACAGCTCACCCCGCTTGTTAAACCAGACGGTGGTATTCGCCCTATTGCTGTGGGTACAGTGTGGCGGCGTTTTGTTTCCAAGGTTGGCGCCTCCTTGGTAGGCCCATCCTTGGGTGATTATTTCGCTGAGCTTCAGTTTGGTGTTGGTGTGTCCAGGGGGGTGAGGCGGTCTTGCATGCCGTTAACCGATTGGTTGAGGGTCGTGGAGATGAAGTGGGTCTCTCCATGTTATTGGTCGACTTTCGTAATGCCTTTAACATGTTGGATCGTGCTGCTATGCTTCAGGAGGTCCGTCTTCGATGTTAGCTCTCGCTCGTTTGGTCGAATTCTGTTACTCTAGCCCTGCGTGCTTATATTATGGGGAGCACACACTTTTGTCGATGTTAGCTCTCGCTCGTTTGGTCGAATTCTGTTACTCTAGCCCTGCGTGACCCCCTTGGCCCGCTGTTTTTTGTCCTAGTGTTGCACCCTTTCGCTTGTAGGATTAGGGACTCTTTTGACCTGTGTTTGCAGACTTGGTATTTGGACGATGGCACTATTATTGGTGATACCTTGGCTGTAGGTTAGGTTTTGGAGTTAATTCAGGCTGATGATCCTCATATGGGTCTCCATCTTAATGTTGATAAGACTGAGGGTTTTTGGCTTTCAGAGGATCCACAGAGCCGACTTGATGGAGTCTTTCCCCCTAATATTGCTAGGCATCTCCTGGGGGTCAAACTTTTAGGTGGGCCAGTCAATGTCGATTTTGGGTTTTGTAGTTCTTTGGTAATGAAGAGGGTGACTAATACCATCAAGCTTATGGGCGCGGTCGCTAGGCTTAATGATCCGCAGAGCGAGTTGTTGTTACTCCGGGGTTGCGCTGGGGTCTCTAAGCTATATTTTGCTTTACGTGCTTGTGTGCCACGTATATTTGAGTCGGCTCAACTTGCTTTTGATGCGGCCTTACGTTCGTCTTTGGAGCGTATCGTGGTTACTGCGGGTTCGGGCTTTGGTGATTGGCAGTGGAGGCTTGCTACTTTGCGTTTTTCTTTTGGGGGGCTTGGTGTCTATTCAGCCGGCGATGTTGTCCATTACGCTTTTTTGGCGTCGCGGCTTCAGTCTGCTAACTTGCTGCCTACGCTTCTTCTCCATGCTGGTATCGCTTCTTCTCCATGCTGGTATCGCTTCTTCAGGATCTCCATTTGCTGTTGTCGTTGGTATTTTTAATAGGACTATGGAGGCCGATATTTTGGGTAATCCTTGTGAGATCGCTGCCCCCAGACATATGAAGAGATTGACAGATTTGTATTTCGCACGGGTCGCTAGGGATGCCGCTTCTGTTTATTCTTTGACACCGCGTCAGTTAGCTTTATGGAGGTCTCGGCAGGGTATGCACAGTTCTGATTGGTTTAGGGTGGTCCCGATTTCGGGGTTGGGTCAGACTATGAATGGTCGGACCTATCGATGCGTTCTTTGCTATCGTCTGGGGATAACTTTGTTCACCGTAGAACACTAGTGCTCTACTTGCTCGTGGGTCTTTGTTGGTGATATATTTGGGGATCATGCAGTCTTGTGTACGGGTGTTGTGGGCGTCAAGAATCGGCATAACGTTGTTTGTGACACGCTGGTTGACATCTGTTACCGATGTGGAATCTCAGCGGGAAATGAGGTTGACATTGGCATGGTTGGCGATGATCGTCGATCTCTTCGTCCAACGGACATGCTGCTATATTCGTGGATTGAGGGGTGTGACATTTGCGCCGATTTGACTGGGTCTTCACCCTTGACACAGACAATATTGACTGACTTTGAACCAGGTAAGGTGGTGCGGGAAACGGCCAATCGTAAGCGTCTAAGTATGAGGTTAAGTGCGCTGCTTTAGGTTATGGCTTCCTTCCCTTCTCTTTCTCCTCTATAGGGGAGTTGGAGCCAACAGTTGTTGCTCTGCGCAAGCGGATATAACAGTTGTTGCTCTGCTCAATCGGATCCAGCAGTTCTGCAGGATGTAGGATATCGGTGCGCAGGCTGCATCTTTTATTTTGACTAGGATTGGTTTTTTCATAGCGAAAGGTTTTAGGCTCAGATAGTATCTCGGCTCCCCACTAATTTCTTGTAAATTATTCTTGAATCTTCATTCGATATATAATAACTAATATTAATAATAAATATAAAACTATTAAAGAATATGTTAAATTGATATGTTCAGTTGAATTCTATTCAGTGCAGAAATCACAAATCTTAATTAGATCAGATTAGAATCATTCAGTTCAGATCAGATGTAGTCCTATAAAAAAAATGCCTAAATCCCACCAGCAAAGCTCTAAATCTGAGAGTTGGCGAAGTCTTATTAGGATCAAGGAAGAACTAGTCAGAGACCTTAACCCAAATGAAACCTTGGAGCAAAAACTGGCAGACTTGACAAAAGGAGGTAATTTCAATGTTAAGGCTTCTTATGAGCATTTTAGGTGCAAGTTTGCAAAAGATCAGATGGCACAAAATTGCTTGGAATAGCATCAATCTTCCTAGACACAGCTTTGTAGCAGCAATGGCTTTGCAGATTAAGCTTGCTACAATTGATAATATGACAAGGAGAGGATTCCAAATGGTGAAGAGATGTGCCCTATGCAAGAAGGGAGCTGAATCCCATAATCATATCTTCTTCAAATGCGCTTTTTCAAGTGAAGTTTGGGAAGGTGTCAAAAGGTGGTTTGGAATGAGTTTGATTCACATTGACACTAGGAGAATTATTAGCTGGATTAGGAACAACAAGAATAAGAAAAGATGGAGGCATAAATGGGCAATTTGCAGCTTTAATGCAGCTATTTACATGATCTGGCAAGAAAGAAACTCGAGATTGTTTGCAGATCAAGAGGAAATTGCAGAAGCCATGGTAGCTTAGGCTTCTCTCTTTATGTTGGCTTTTTATTGGTGTCCTTTCTTTGTAAGATGTTCTTTGTTTCCCCATTGAGGATGAATAAAAGAACCACATTCTTGCAATAAAAATAAATAATAAAATAGTAATTTTTTTTCTTTTGTTTTTGTGAACACAAAAACCGCCAAGGTCCTTGATGGTTATACTATTCACAAAATAAATAAAAAATAGTCCTAAAACCGCCATAGACCTTGGCGGTCTTATCTAATGGTGATGTGCACCCCATTTTGTTGAACTTTTTTTTTTCTCGGGTACTATTTCAAAAAATCGTTCCTTTTTTTATCCTTGTTAAAATAGGCGGAGAGACCCTCTACATCTTTGCCTCCAACCACTGTCTTCCGACTAAACTTCATAGGGTCTTGTGATAAAGCTCATGATACGAGTGACACAACAAAAATAATGAAACCTGAACTAATAAATTGTACTACTGAACTAAGGGTCGTTTGACCAAGCTTCTAAAATACAACTTCTACTTATCAAAAGCACTTCCGGAGAAACTCCTCCCGTAGAAATTTTAGGGGTTTTTGCATACTTGATCAAGAAGTGTTTCTCATCTATGAGATTAATTTATGACTATTTGGCCAATTCCTTATTTCTACTTTTTCTGAAACTTTTCTTCCTTCCACAAGATTGAATCAAAAACTTTTTTTTTGGCACAAGAATGGCTACCAATTAATCATAACCCCATGAAAAAAAAAAAAATTTTTTGAGGTAGGAAGCAAGTAATATGGAGTATAATAGATTTTATGAGAGAATCCTAAAAAACTTTTCAAATGAAAACAAAATCAAGAGAAGAAATTCTGAAAAATCAAAGCTGGAGGTGAAAATACAATGAAGATATGGAGTTGATTCCATGAAATTAATGAGAAGTGAATGGGATAAGGCATGAGGAAGACGGCGGTGGAAGTGTGGAACTAATGGGGAAGAGAGAGAAAAATAAAAGTATAAGAACAACTTGTGAAGAAGAGCTCCATGAAAAACAATTTGGGGTTCTGTTTCTGGACAATCTAGGAGCTGTTTTGAGCTCCCTAAGAAGTAGAAACACTTCCTCTTATTTACCCTGCTTGGCCCAGTGTCTGTTTCTATACCCTAGAAACTGTTGGAGAAGCATGGTCAAACAGGCTCTAAGATCTGTACTATCAATAGAAGAGATAGAAATTGGTGTCCACGACGTAAATAAGGAAAATGATTGATAAATAAAACTTGATTCGTCAATAATAAAAATAAATTTTCAAAACTTGAAATTAAATATTTAAGAAATTACAAAGGGTGATAAAACCAAAGGTAGGAATAGAGGAGAGAGAAAAATCTAGATCTAATTTGAGAGCTCCCTAAAAAAATCTAATGAAATGTCCAGCTTACAAACAAGTAGATAGTGGGTATTTATAGGATCCACAAAATAAGCGCAAAAATATCCATTTTATTAAAGCTAAAAAAAGGTAGGGTGGATCTCGGATGAGATCCACCAGGGTGGGCGGATCGATTTACCCGGTGAGGTGAACCACTATGCATAGGGATCCACCCGGGTAAATCTTGAAAACTCTCCCAAAACTCCGTTGGAGCTCCATTTTGCGCTCACCATATATCAATGGAAAGCTCTTGACACAAACTTCCACTTCCATGCATCCACGTACGCCCTACAATTACAAAAACAAACCAAAGTAGTGCGTATACCAAGAGAAGGCACAAAACGGTAAAAATTGGTAAAATAGGAGAATATCGTCATGTAACACCTTAAACTAACATTTCTAGCAAAAAAAGGTGAATTGACGCGGATGGATAACAGAGAAATGTGACAAAATAAAGGTATATCAACAAGAATAATCAACCAAGAAGAATCTTTGCCCATCGACACCGAGAACAGTGAGCTTGATCTTCTTTGTCAAGTCGTCGGCCATTGCATTGCTTCCGGGGTTGATCAACAAGAAGGGGAAGAGGAAAATTTAATGGAGAGGAGGGATATTCAGATGGTGAGAGTGTTACAAGAACCAAAAGAAGAAGAACAAAAATAAAAAAGAATACAAATGAGAAGAAGAAAAAAGAAAAGAAAAAGCACGAATAGAAATAGCTGAAGCCTGGGATACCATCCTATTTGCTCAAGTAATAAGAGGTTTCATGTTAATAACTCAGTCAAGTCTTAGAAAATATATTATATTACCTTTATTTATAATCATAAAAAATATAAGTTGTATATTATTATTCCAACTTCAGTGAGAGAATATATTTAATTAGGAAGAAACTAGGAATAGAGGTTTGGGATGTGAGAGTACGCAAGTTGTTATGGTAGATTTGGGTGGGAGTGGTGGAAGCAAATAGTACGATATATAATTGTGCAATCATTCTATGGTTCCCCGGGGGTACCATCCATTTCGTACCCCCGGCCAAAATGAATCACAGGCTTATGCAACAACGCGGCCCAAATAACAAAACGCGGCCCGAATAACCGTTTCCAACATTTTCTCTCTCTTCCAATGTTTAACATTAATTCTTCCCAAAAAACTACTATTCTTCTTCAACAAGCTTCCTTCCGCCCTCAACCAAAACTGTTCGAAAAATGTCGAAAAAATTATCGAAAATGCCTCAATTGAAGCAAAATAGAAAAATCGGAGATATGATTACAACTCCAGATGAAGAAAATCAACTTGAAGAACAAAGGTAAAATCAAATTCCGCTTTTTTAGTTTCAAAATTTGCTTTTTATTGAAATGAAGTAACAAAATTTGAACTTGCAGTTAACAGTTCGAGGCGAAAGACACCAAAGAATTGAAGAAAACAGGTTTTTGAATTTTTCAGATTTAATTCTTTTGGCATGTAACAGTAACATTTTTAGTTTTATTTGAGGTTTATGAAAATTAAGTGTTTTTCGTATTGGAATGTCTAGTGTTTTTTTTTAGATGAACGGATTATGTTTCGCGATGATTAGGTTAGGTTTTGTTTCGGGATGGTTAGGTTTTGTTCGGGGATGGTCAGCTTTTGTTTCGGGATGGCCAGGGCTTGTTTCGGGATGGTTAGATTGTGTTTCGAGTTGATCATGTTTTGTTTAGGGATGATTAGGTTAAATTTTATGCCGCATAGTTACGCTTTGTTTCGCGAAGAACGACTTTTTTTCGCGATGGGTGGGTTTTGTTCTGTGATGGATGGCTTGTTTTGGGGTAAGTGGTTTTTATCTAGGAATGGTTGATTTTTGTTCTAATATGGTTAGTTTTTGTCCTATGATGAATGGTTTTTGTTTTAGGATGAATGATTTTGGTCATAGGATGATTAGTTTTTGTTCTGGATTGAACGACTTTTGTTTCAGGATGATTAATTTTTGTTCTGGGATGAACGACTTTTGTTTCAGAGACATTAGTTTTTGTTTTGGGATAAGTGGTTTTTGTCTAGGGATGGTTGATTTTTGTTCTAATATGGTTAGTTTTTGTCCTTGGATGAATGATTTTTGTTTCGGGATGGTTAGATTGTGTTTCGAGATGATCAGGTTTTGTTTAGGGATGATTAGATTATATTTAATGCCACGTAGTTACGTTTTGTTTTGCGATGAACGACTTTTTTTCGCGATGGGTAGGTTTTGTTCTGTGATGGATGGCTTGTTTTGGGGTAAGTGGTTTTTGTATAGGAATGGTTGATTTTTGTTCTAATATGGTTAGTGTTTGTCCTAGGATGAATGGTTTTTGTTTTGGGATGAACGGTTTTTGTTTTGGGATGAACGACTTTTGTTTCGGGAGGATTAGTTTTTATTTTGGGATAAGTGGTTTTTGTCTAGGAATGGTTGATTTTTGTTCTAATATGGTTAGTTTTTGTCCTAGGATGAATGATTTTTGTTTCAAGATGGTTAGATTGTGTTTCGAGATGATCAGGTTTTGTTTTGGGATGATTAGGTTAAATTTTATGCCACGTAGTTACGTTTTGTATTGCGATGAACGAGTTTTTTTTTTTTGCGATGGGTAGGTTTTGTTCTGTGATGGATGACTTGTTTTGGGGTAAGTGGTTTTTGTCTAGGAATGGTTGATTTTTGTTCTAATATGGTTAGTTTTTGTTTTAGGATGAATGATTTTTGTTTTGGGATGAATAATTTTTTTCCTAGGATGAATGGTTTTTGTTCTGGGATGAACGACTTTTGTTTCAGGGAGATTAGTTTTTGTTTTGGGATAAGTGGTTTTTGTCTAGGGATGGTTGATTTTTGTTCTAATATGGTTAGTTTTTGTCCTTGGATGAATGGTTTTTGTTTCGGGATGGTTAGATTGTGTTTCGAGATGTTCAGGTTTTGTTTAGGGATGATTAGGTTAAATTTTATGCCACGTAGTTACATTTTGTTAACGACTTTTTTCCGCGATGGGTAGGTTTTGTTCTGTGATGGATTGCTTGTTTTGGGGTAAGTGGTTTTTGTCTAGGAATGGTTGATTTTTGTTCTAATAAGGTTAGTTTTTGTCCTAGGATGAATGATTTTTATTTTTGGATGAATGATTTTTGTCCTAGGATGAATGGTTTTTGTTTTAGGATGATTAGTTTTTGTTCTGGGATGAACGACTTTTGTTTCAGGAGAATTAGTTTTTGTTTTGGGATAAGTGGTTTTTGTCTAGGAATGGTTGATTTTTGTTCTAATATGGTTAGTTTTTGTCCTAGGATGAATAGTTTTTGTTTCGGGATGGTTAGATTGTGTTTCGAGATGATCAGGTTTTATTTAGGAATGATTAGGTTAAATTTTATGGCACGTAGTTACGTTTTGTTTTGCGATGAACGGTTTTTTTTCGCGATGGGTAGGTTTTGTTCTGTGATGGATGGCTTGTTTTAGGGTAAGTGGTTTTTGTCTAAGAATGGTTGATTTTTATTCTGATATGGTTAGTTTTTGTCCTACGATGATTGATTTTTTGTTTTGGGATGAATGATTTTTGTCATAGGATGATTAGTTTTTGTTCTAGAACGAACGACTTTTGTTTCAGGATGATTGGTTTTTGTTCTGGGATAAACGACTTTTGTTTCAGGGGGATTAGTTTTTGTTTTGGGATAAGTGGTTTTTGTCTAGGAATTGTTGATTTTTGTTCTAATGTGGTTAGTTTTTGTCCTAGGATGAGTGGTTTTTGTTTCGGGATGGTTAGATTGTGTTTCGAGATGATCAGGTTTTGTTTAGGGATGATTAGATTATATTTAATGCCACGTAGTTACGTTTTGTTTTGCGATGAACGACTTTTTTTCGCGATGGGTAGGTTTTGTTCTGTGATGGATGACTTGTTTTGGGGTAAGTGGTTTTTGTCTAGGAATGGTTGATTTTTGTTCTAATATGGTTAGTTTTTGTTTTAGGATGAATGTTTTTTGTTTTGGGATGAATAATTTTTGTCCTAGGATGAATGGTTTTTGTTCTGGAATGAATGATTTTTGTCACAGGATGATTAGTTTTTGTTCTAGATTGAACGACTTTTGTTTCAGGATGATTAGTTTTTGTTCTAGAATGAATGGTTTTTGTCTTAAGATGGTTGGTTTATGTTTTTTCAGGAGAAGTTTCCATACAAAATCTATACAATTACGGTGTAGCCCTTCTGCTGTCAAGGGGCTAATGGAAAAAATCAAAGCTAACCCGAACCAAGTGAGAGCAGTTAGAGAAATAGGATTTCATGGGTTGTTTTATCTTGAGGCTGAAGACGTGCCAAAAGATATGATGATGTGGCTGCTTCAAAACTTTGATGAGGGGACAAGGCTTATGAGGTTTTGTAACGAGTAGATAAAGGTATTCACACCTATCGATGTTCATTACATCCTAGGAATACTGCACAGAGATGTGTCATTCTCTCACATGAGTACGGAGAGAAAAGATAACCCGGATTCTTTAATTAAGGAAAAATGGAGAAACATATTGGGCAGGGAGGATGAAAAATATTGTTATGTTGCGTGAATAAATTCGTGGACAGGATGTTTGACGAGATGGGGGCCCAATGTTCAAGCAACTATTTGTCTTTTTTGTTGTCTCGTGCTTACTTGGGACAATATCAAGTTCCTTTGTGCAGCTTAATACAAGCAAAGCAATCGACGACGCAGAGATGATTGGTCGATACAATTGGTGTGAATTCGTGTTAACTTACCTCTGCAAATCAATCAAGACCTTCAAGGAGTCTGACAAACGCAGTACCAATCTAACTTTTGTCATGGGATGAATGGTTTATGGTTCAGTATGATTTGTTTCCGTTAATAGGATGGTTATCTTTTGTCATGGGATGAATGGTTTCTGTTTCAGTATGGTTTGTTTCCGTCATAAGATGATTATCTTTTGTCATGGGATAAATGGTTTCTGTTTCAGTATATTTAGCTTTTTGTTCTGGAATGGATGATTTTTGTCATAGGATGAATGGTTTCTGTTTTTTAGGTGTACGCAAAAATGTTGAAAGCAAAGAAAGATCAAGATGAAAGACTTTGTAAATGACGAAGTTCTAGGAGAGGATGAAAAACGTCTTAAGACAAAGATGGACGTTGTGCATGGCATTATGAAAACTTGGATGGAAACATGCGACATTTCTGACTTTTCTGAATATTCATTGGTATGCCATTTATTGATACAATTGTGACTTATCTTTTATTACAATTACATCATCGTATAATAATATAACTGCTTCGTCATTTGGAGATATTATTCCCTATTATATATAAGTCACTTTACGTTGCTATGTCTAAACTTCATTGACAAACGCTGTCAGTTGCTTGACAATAGAAAGTACGTACAGGAACATGAAGACATTCTCCTACTTCTGGTTAGTTTCTGACACAACTTCTGGTTGGCTTGTGTTCTTAAAGGGATTCTTTTTCTTCTAAAATGTTTTTTTTTTGTTCTGTGATGGTTTGTTTTCGTCCTAGGATGGTTGGTTTTTGTTCTGCGATGGTTTGTTTCCGTTATAGGATGGTTGGATTTTGTCATGGGATGAATCGTTTTTGTTTCAGAATGGTTTGTTTCTGTCATACGATGGTTCGCTTTTGTTCTGGAATGGTTCGTTTTTAAATTCTAATATTGTATTCTAAATTATAGGTTGAATAATTAAGATTGTTTTCGGTGGCAAAAAAGTATCGTTATTTGGCGGAGTGTATTACAAAGTGCAGTAGATACAAACGCTGCGAAATAGTTGACCTTCCCTGGAAAAACGATGGAAACTTGTGGGACTGTGGTTTGTTTCTGATGATGCACATGAAACGTTTCCATGGAGAAACCTGGAGATCCGATTTAAATTTGGTAAGCATTCAACTAAGTCTTGGAATTTATATCTTTTTGTTTGCGAAAAACGTGTAACTGCTATAACATGTCCTATTTCGTTTTTATTTTGAAGGCAACAAGAAGGCGGTTTTACCGAACAAAACTCTGTGCTGAAATAATATTGGATGACAACAACAAGATAAAGAGAGATATTATGAGATATACTTACTTGACTGCATCAGGAAGACAACTGCCAAAGAAGGAACAACAAGATGAAAAGAAAAAGCTTAAGAAAGCTGAAACGGAGCTTGAAGATATAATTAAGGCCAAAGAATTAGTGACCAACCAACAGTTGAGGAAAGCCAAAGCAGCAACAACAGCAGCAGTAGAAGAAAATTAGAAAAATGACAGTTTATTCATTTTCATAGTTATTAGTTAATAATATGACTCGCTTACAAATTCGCTTTGAAATATAGTATGTTATAAACATCTGGTCTCATTGAATTATATAAACAGATTCGCTTTTTTTAATTTTAGCATTTCAAATTTCCGGAGTTAATCATCATACAACAAAAATTAATCATCCCAGAATAAAAGAGTAATCATTCCAGAATAAAGAGTAATCAATCCAGAACAAAGAGTAATCATTCCAGAACAAAGAGTAATCATTCTAAAACAAAATCCATTGAATCCAGAACAAAATCCGTCCATTTTAGATCAAAAAAGGAATTGTTTTTACAAAATAGAATCGCGTGTGATGTTACTAAGTGTAGGTGTAACTTGTGATGTACTATCCTCGACAACATTCTTCCTCATCTTTGTAGAATTTTTACTCGTGTTTCTAACTGTTGTTGGCTAAACAGTATTAACATACCACGGGCGTGATGCAGATTCTGGGTACTGCTTGACAATCTTCTTCCTTGTTCTCAAACGGTTACAAATTTTCTTGCTTGTACACTTTCGCCTAACATTTCTTGCACCAAGTGTACGAGCCCCTTCAGGATTACGAATCTGAATGCCTTCTAGTTGAGGAGTCCCAACGACTTCAGCATCGTCTCCACCAATAGAGCCCAACTGATCTTCGATGGTATTTTTTGCTTGATCAAAAGCTTCTTGGCAGACACGTCTTGCATCCAAATTCCCAGAACTAGCATGCAATAACCCATTCCAATTCCGTTGCATTGTCATTATCCAAATAGTAGATGATTCCGAAATATTTGGCCTTGAACTACTCGGCTCACCTTCTTCAGAAGGTTTAATTGCTGCTCTAGTCCATCGGTGCACAATATACATATCTGGAACCTAAATGCATCTGCTACATCAATTCCCGAATCTACTAAATCTCGTAAAATCTTAATAATACTTGCACTAAATTTTTTTATGTGATTTCAGTTGATGGACCTTATCACGAGGGACAAGCAAATGATTATGGATCATATTATGCTTAGTCACTTCCCATAAATCATCTCCCTTCTTTCAAATAACACCATAGCCTTGCATCCAGTCCTCAAGTTCAGTTTTGTGAACTGCTTACCAACAGCCCCGGGCTGCCTTTTTAATCCTTGTTTTGAACAAACAATTTATCTCCCATTTACTTCATAACTTGTAGACACCTGCATTTGTCCCTACCCAAATGACCGATGATGAAAGGACATTTTACAGTGAACTGCGTCTACTTGCTCTACTATGTGAACCACCGTTGTCGTGAATCCGTTAGCAAATGTGTCTTTACCTAAAACAAGGCCAAAAACAACCACTTTATACCTGACCTAACTCAGGAATGACCCGCGTGTCTATACCACCAAAAATCATCAAGAAAACACACTACTACAGAAACGCACATAGACGTCGGACATTTTTGGGCATACACGTCGGTTTCAGTTTCGACGTTAAGTTGACCCATGTCTATACAATTGGAATAGACATCGATTTTTAGTCCGACGTGTGTAAAAAATATAGACATGGGATTTCCTAAAAAACTGATGTTTATTTGTCTTACAGACATAGGATTTCTTGAAAAAACTAATGTCTATTTATCAAATTGACATGAGATTTCCTAAAAATCCAATGTCTATTGTTTAGTTTATACATCAGCTTTTTAGAAAACCCATGTCTATTCATCCAACCTAATTAAAAAAAAATCGCCAAATAACCAGCAAAATGTCCCCAGTTCGAGTACAAACTAAAAAAGCAATCGACTTTTATTATAATGTTAAATGGATACAACTAGTATGTCTAATCAAACTAAGGACAAGATCTAGAATACATCATGAGAAAAGCATTACAAAATAAATAAGATTTACAAGCACTCGAACATATATAAATTTTACGAAAAAAGAATTATAAAAAATATTACAGAATCAAAACTTGAAGATCTGGAAAGGGTACCTGCAATAAAAAAACAAAGGAACATGAAGAAAAACAAATGGTAAAGAGATGAACAAATTTCACAACAAAGTTCAACTTTATTCGAATAAGGTAAAAAACAAGAACAAAAACAGAAAACTTAACAATCTTTGAAATTGTTTAATTTATTCTTCATCTCCTATGTTCCTTGCATGTTACTAATTTGAACAAAATACACAAAATATATAGAAACACTCAGATCTAGATCTAACCAAAAACTCAAATTTAATACTAAAACACATACCATTGTAAGATCGAATCCACGGTGTTAAATTTTAACCCATTAGGTTTTCACTTCAAACTTCGATATCTTGGTCATGAATATAATTTATTTATTTAAATAGTTAGGCTTTGTTGAGGAAATAATTAATTGAATAATTGAATTTATATTTTTGAAGAGAAAGGTGGGAATTAAGGAGTGAGAGACAAATACATAAGTGAAAGTTTGGCTAAGTGTGAAGAAAAACTGGGAAACAGAATACAAGGGAAGAAGCTGTGAATTTTGGAGATGAGAGAGGAGAAAGAAAGCGTAGAATGAGAAATGAGAGAAACATGTGTGAGGCGGCTAAGTAGTAGGGTAAATATATGTAAGTGGGGATTCGTTTGTGAGAATGAATATACATGGGCTTTTTGAAATATATGATGTCTATACGACAACAATAGACATGGGTTTTCTTAACAAAACTCACGTCTTTTATTAGACATGGGTATTTACTAAAAAATTCATGTCTATTCTTTGATCATAATTGCAAAAATGCCACTGGTCCATCATAGACATGAGTTTTGTAAATATCCCATGTCTATGTGCTGATGGGTTTTCTTAAAAAAACTCACGTCTTTTATTAGACATGGGTATTTACTAAAAAATTCATGTCTATTCTTTGATCATAATTGCAAAAATGCCACCGGTCCATCATAGACATGAGTTTTGTAAATATCCCATGTCTATGTGCTGACGTCTATACTCAATTTTGTAGTAGTGACATGTTTTTGTACGTCATTTGTCCACCCAAATTCACATGTGCAATATTCATGTCATAAGAAGATCAGAAATGCAATTTTGTATGGTGGGTCACGGGGTCCAGGCGCACCTCTACGCGAGCATGGAGGCCTTGGCGCACCACCAGCGCGCCTGACGCAGCTACACCAGCGCCAGACGCAGCCCCACCTGCGTGTGACGCACCAGCACCCGCGCCAGACGCAGCCCACCTGCGTCTGACGCACCACCTCTCGCGCCTTGCGCACGCAGCCCTAGACTGCTAAAACCCTGCCTCTGACCACCACTATAAATACACCATCTTTCCACCCCATTTGGAACCTTCACACACCATTTTTCCACCCTGAATCTCTGCCTCTCTCTCTCTCTCTCTCTCCATTTCTCCACCACAAAACCCTAGCAACGCAATTTCAAAAACACTAGGGCAACCTTACACTCTAGGACACCCACAAATACAACACTACAACACACAATACAAACAAAGCTCCTCACAAATACCTACGTTCGAAGAGCAACGCATCGCTCTAAGAACAAATCTAGCTTCCCACGACACATACTAAGGATCAACGCAGCAATCTCGAAGCATAGTAGAGCAAGTAGTGGTATCGCGGACACACGTAAGTCCTGAGGGCACCCCCTCTTTTCTAAACTCATCTCTTTTACATTTTCTGATCTTCTACTCCTTCACCTACGTGCGCAATTTATTGCTTTCGACATAGATTTATATTTTGCCTAACCAAGATTCAGATCTAAAACGAATTACATGAATCACGCCTAACACACATAGCGCAAAGCGCTTGGACAAATTGGTAGCTAGGGACCGTTAATCAATCTTAACGACGTTGCGACCTAAGATCTAGTTTATGTGCTAAATAACCGACTTAGCTAATTTACTAGGTTGTATATAACTTGTAAATGATTGTAATTTGCATGGCTAACTTCTCAACGACTTGTAAACGATAATTCAACTAGTAGAGGCCGCTATACGTGGGTTGGGTGTCTTATGGCTTCCCAACACGTACCGTCACCCCCGATTCCAGTCTTGCGGTCCATAGACTGCATATTGGCGTATGGCGCAATGCGCATCTTGTTTCTTACGTCCCTCGGTTTTGTCCCTTTCGGTAAACGACTCGCGAAAATGTTTTGTATTTGGCATGACTCGTTTTCCAAGCGTTTATACTCAATGGGTACAGACTCACTTAGGGTTTACGTAGTCCCTCGGTAACAAGGAACAAGATCGCATTGCATGGTTTCCAAACACCCCACAATTGTTTGGTGGCGGCTCCTATCCTAGTGCAATTATCGCACGACTCGCGCGTCCGCCGCTATAGAGACCATCCGTGGAATCTACAGTGGCGACTCCACTGGGGACTTATTGTTCAAACTGGACGAGACTCGAAGATTGGTTATCATGTTACATTTGTTGAGAAGTTTAGCACCTTCATTTGCATGGACGCGACCCACGTCCCATAAGAACCCTTTTGTCCCTTCGGTACAACCATGTCTTTCTACCTCGTGTAGGACTGAATAATGGTTGTACCACCCACGTTCGCATCATCGACACTTCGTTTCCAATGAAACATTGTTTCTGGTGGAAGGATGTTATACTCTCGAGCATGGGCTACCACAAATCGAGATATAGCTACCTATAACGTGGTACCTAGAGCCTAAGCCTCAAAGCCTAAGCCATAGTACATTTGCATGGTATGTGTTTACTCTTACGTGCCTTTGTTGCTTGTTTTTGCCTCTTTTGTGCCATATTCATCCTCTAAACTTTTTCAAAGCAAGTTTCAATTACATCAATGCCTTCCCCATGCTCCACGTCACTTTTCGTGACTTTTCGTGTCGTGCGTCTTCCCCCTTGCGCGCACCAATGCGTGCGTCACAAGCCTCGTGCGCACCACCCCCGTGCGTCTGCCTACTCATACGCACCATGCATTTGCCTTTGAATGGTGCAATTCTCATTCCTAGCCATGCCCCACTGCATGTTTTCCAATGTTTGAGTCATTTTTTACTTGCATACACTACCATGCACCTATAAACCTCGCACCCACATGTTGCACCCACAAAATTGAGTCAACCTCATTACACTTCGTGCTGTATTCTTGAATACCGCATTGTCGTGTCACGCATACACAACCATAGTTTGCTGCATACATACACACATACATGCGTCATGTCTCTAGAGTCGCGTCTTGCATCATACATTTGCATATCATCTAGGTCCACCCCTAGTCATCTAAATCATGCATCCTCCTAGAACAAACCGTCTTATGTAGGGTCAAGTTCGTACCTAACTACGAACTCATGCATCCTAGGACTTGAACCTTAGCACGAATTTTTGCACTACGACTTAACATGCATCCATGCATACAAGCATCACAACCCATGCATCGAACTTACAAAAAAAAGAGTTACGTCATGCATCATGTCAAACACATCATGTCTGTTTTACACACCAATCTGTATCATCAACCCTAGCCACATAGGAATTCCGAGGCCCACCCCCGCTATTTTTTACCCAAAACTCTGCACTTTAGCGATAGGTCAATCCGTATCAACGACCTTAGCTACTTAGGATCTTCGAGGCCCACGCCTCACTATTTTTTGCCCAAAGCTTGACAACTTAATGACACCTCAATCCGTATCATTCAATCCTAGCCACCTAGGGGATTTTGGAGGCCCACTCCTCACCCATTTTTCAACAAGTCCGTGCAATTTATGGAAATCCGAACCATATAGCTTGATCTTAGCCACCTAAGATTAACGAGGCCCACTCCTTACTCACATTATCATTGAGCTTTTGCATCTCGTCCATACGTCTATCCGTATGCGTACACATCACACACATTGCACTTGTTTCGATCTTAGCCACCTAGGATCATCGAGGCGCACTCCTCACCTCCCTTCTTTTCGTCGTTGAAGCCCACTCTTCACGACCGTTCGATCTTTACATACATAAAAACGTCAACACCATGTCCAACTCGGTGACCCCGACCCACATTTTCAAGCAACTCAGTTGAAGCGCCAATAGTTTGAGGGTCGACTACTACTTCTCTATGGATCCACAATCCACGTCAAGATTGGTCGCACGTTCCTCCCGTCAATGCTAAGTTTTCTCACAAGTTCTCGACATTACCATCCCGAAAATCAAAGGGGTAGCAAAATTCATGCACTATGTCTTGAACTCAAAAGCTTACATTGCACGAAAGCGAAAGGCGATGAGGACACGCATCACTACAACGAGGCTACCGTCAACGTCATCAACAATGAACGTTCTTTCCGAACTACGTTTGGTTTGATTCCACGCGATAATGGATACGTAGGCAGTCTTTCGAGACACAACCACACGACAAAAGGTTTCATGCATGTTTTGTTTTACCTCATTTCCATGTCTAGCATAGATACCTCCAACAGATTGAAATTTCTCTTTTTCGCTGATGGAATAAATGAGCTTTTGGTTTACAATATTTTTCATGAGCATCCAACGACGAATCCTAGTCTGTCTCACTGCACGATTAATGACTGGAGGTAAAAATTTGTAACTACATAAATGACTTTGATCCCTCACGATTGAATCCACTTTTTTTGGTAGCCCGCAGAGCCTTCATGCCAATAGCCTTTTTATTTTCATCCTACATCTTCCTAGCTTCGGTGAAGTGTGCTGACTTGACCAAAACGGCAAGACTTTAAAAGTGGAGCCACTAATAACAAATTTGGCTAACAAACGACAAGACTTAAAAAGTGGAGCCAAAATGAAATATGTATAACAAAAAAAAATAAAAAAAAATAAAAACATCATAACTTCTGAAACTAAAGATGGACTCTAACTGAAATATGTAACAAGTGCCACGAACAAGTGAAAACATCCCTTAATAGGGCGAAATTGAAAACTTCAAACAAAATGTGTCTTTCTAACTGCAAACATGGTCAAGTCAGCACAAATGGGGGTAAAATGGGCTAGAGCCTTCATGTATATCCGTCATTTGTCACCCAAACAACCTACAAAAGCACCGAAAAAGTCCTCCTTGAGATCGTGCAAATCACGCCACCGCAATTTGTCGCTCTTCTAATCAAGAACTTGGCATTTGTCGATTCACCGCGAGAGTTCTTCCGCACGAGGGATAATAATCGCGAAGGTAAGACCCTGGGTATTTTGAGGATCGCTCATCAAGCTCGCCATGCATGCATTCTCTGATTCTTTTCCCGTAGTGCTAAATGACATGGAAATCTGAACCCACGTTATTAACCTACCCCTTTACAAATTTAGGCCGACGCATAGGTTTGAATTCTCCTTTTCCACCCACATTACAAGCCATAACCCTTGGCCAGCCGCATCCAACTTGCCTTTAGAATTTATATCCCACTTGGTCCAACCTCAAGGAACAGGACCCAATTGAGCTAGCCATAACTACCGAACTCCACATTCCAAATCCTTGGACTCTTCTTTTCCCTTGACCAGGCATGGAATCTTTTGTCGACCCAAGACAAGAACGATCGTCATCACAAGTAGCACGTCTCGTCCATTTGGAATCATCATATATTGCGCCGCCGCAAGTACTAAGCCTTGCCACCTGAAGCATCAAGTCGTGTGTCTCTACATGCATACATTTGTGCCACCACAAATACAGATCTTTGCTTTGCAGCAAGCACGAAGATCATCCCCAAGCAGTGGGAATGTCACTATAAGCCGTCACCATGAGTTGGACAATCACAACTTTTACTCACCTTTTTCGTCATTTTTTCTTTTGGGGGAAACCTCAAATTTCTTCCACAAAAATTTACCATTTTCATCCTTTTTTTTCTTTTGGGGGAAAACCTCAAATTTCTTGCACGAAACTTACCATCTCTTTCATCCTTTTTCGTTTTGGGGGAAGTCGGGGTACCCCACTGGATTTTTTCGCATTTAACATCTGCATGTGCCTCTAGTCTAGGTTGCATTACTCTAAGTGCACAACATCATCGCATTGCATTTCATAACATTGCATTACATCGAGTCAGTTACACTTGCACACCACATGCACAACCCTTTACACGAGCACTAGGCATCACTTGACATACAATTGTACACTACTTGCATAAACCTTTGCATGAGAACTAGTCATCACTCGCCCACCCACAAGACAAGATTCAATCCCATGCCACTACTACTCTACAAGCATTGGCACGACGAGGTCGAAAGAATACACCCCTGCGCCACGATCTCCTTGCTCGCACAAGAATTTTAACATGCATAATCAACTGGCAAATAAGAGGTACAAGCGCCATCCGTTTGCTCCATAATCTCCTCTTTCATGCAAGAATGGGGGCTCCCCTTGAATCTATCAATCCAGCATAAAACAATTGAGATCACACACCTTCAAGTCATGTAACTGCCGCACCGACTTTAAACTCGAGCATCTAGCAAAACTCTATATTCAAGACCAACGGACCTAACTCCGTTACGATCAAGCAACGTCGGACACACTTTCGACATCTCAAGCGAAATACCATCAACAGCAGTGGAGCTAACACCACCATGATCAAGCCGCGTCGAACCCACTTTTCGACATCTCAAGTAAAATACCATCAACAACAATAGATCTAACTCCACCATGATCAACCAACATTGGACCCACTTCCGATGGAAGCAAAAACAATCACAACAAACAATCAGCGGTCGCACTAACCTTAAACATTGACATAAACACCAAATAGCATCGGACCCACTTCCGACATTCAGAAGTCATTACAAGTACAACCAGCAAGTTACACAATGTTATCCAACGCACTCGCACTGACTATAAACATCAGGTATGTCTTCTTATTGGTTGGCGAACCTCTAAAAACGCACCGGCGGTCTACTGGACCTTAAACGACCCTCCACGTGCATTCGCATCCCGTTTGCACGATTTACATACTTTGACTTTCGCCTTGTCCAAGCTTCAGTCAAAGTGGGGGCTTCTGTAGACACCTGCATTTGTCCCTACCCAAATGCCCGATGATGAAAGGACATTTTACAATGAACTGTATCTACTTGCTCTACTATGTGAACCACCGTTGTCGTGAATCCGTTAGCAAATGCGTCTTTACCTGAAACAAGGCCAAAAACAACCACTTTACACCAGACCTAACTCAGGAATGACCCGCGTGCCTATACCACCAATAATCATCAAGAAAACATGTTTTTGTATGTCATTTGTCCACCCAAATTCACATGTGCAATATTCATGTCATAAGAAGACCAGAAATGCAATTTTGTATGGTGCGTCACGGGGTCCAGGCGCACCTCTACGCGAGCATGGAGGCCTTGGCGCACCAGCGCGTGCGCCTTGCGCACCATCAGCGCGACTGACGCAACTACACCTGCGCCAGACGCAGCCAGCTCGCGGCAGAGGCAGCCCCACCTGCGTGTGACGCACCAGCACCCGCGCCAGACGCAGCCCCACCTGCGTCAGACGCACCAGCACCCGCGCCTGATGCAGCCCACCTGCGCCTGCCGCACCACCTCTCGCGCCTTGCGCACGCAGCCCTAGACGGGTAAAACCCTACCTCTCACCACCACTAGAAATGCACCATCTTTCTACCCCATTTGGAACCTTCACACACCATTTTTCCACCCCGAATCTCTGCCCCTCTCTACGACAAAACCCTAGCAACGCAATTACAAAAACCCTAGGGCAACCTTACACTCTAGGACACCCCCAAATACAACACCACAACACACAATACAAACAAAGCTCCTCACAAATACCTACGTTCGAAAAGCAACGCATCGCTCTAAGCACAAATCTACCCTCCCACGACTCGCGCGTCCGCATCTATAGAGACCATCCGTGGAATCTACATAACTGTTATACCTATATCTGATATTATGCAACCTAGGCCCAAAACCCTTAGTATAAGCATAGTTATTATATAACTTATGAGTTTTAATTTGTCCATAGAGGGGGCACTCTTCCCCAACAACACAGATTCTGATGCTTCTGGTACAACAACTTTCGGATCCCCTAAAAATGATAAAGAAATTCATTTCAAAACATAAATCAACCATCCTAGGACAAAAAAGCACAAAAATCATTCTAAAACAAAAGTTAACCATCCCAGAACAAAAAGTTAACCATTTCAGAACATAAAACATTCATTTTATGACAAAACCCAACCATCACAGGACAAAAAGTAACCATTCCAGAACAAACACACAGTTTTAGAACAAACCCAACAATCCCACAACAGAAACAATTCATCCTAAGACAAATAAAAATCACATCCTCATGATCAAATATACGAATATCAATGTCGAACCTGCTGGCAATTCTGAAACTTTGCGCTCCATTTTTTGACAAAATTCCTTGTCCGCCATATCCGCAAGTTCGTCCGCCAAATCCACAAGTTCCTCATCGATAGCCGCAACCTCTTCTTCTTCGATATTGGCGAAGATATCTTATTCGTTCGCTATCGTCATCGATCACAAAATTCAGCTGTGAAACTTACGCAATAAGTTTCGCAATATTCGGACAGAGGAGAGAGAAAAATGGGTCGCGTTGTCCAATACGTTGTTTTTGTGTTTTGTTAATCATGGGCCGCGTTCGTAATTTTGTTGTTTTCGCTGTTTTTGTTATTAATGGGTCGCATTTCTTATAACTAATGGGTCGTGTTTTTACAGCACATGAGTTCATTTTGGATGGGGGGTATCATTCTCTTGGTACCCCGGGGGTACGGTAGTATTTGCGATAATTGGGAGAGGAGAGTGAGAGATACGCATGTTAATTTTTTTTTAAGTTAAGTGTCATGTGAGCACATAACTAACGGAAACAAACCCTTATACCCAATTATATAAAAACCAACATTCTATTCCCCATTTGATCCACTTTTGAGGGTCTCACGCCTTATCACTCTCTCTTTTTTTTTCTTGTACATATTGTATGTTGATACATTTCAGTATTTAACGGATAAAATTACTGTCGTTTTCCAACTAGGGATGGGTACGGGTCGGATTCGGGTCGGGTGAAGAATCGCCCAATCCGTCACCCATATAATTTGGCCTCACCCGATCCATCCATCACCCGCCTAAAGCTTCACCCGAATCGGATCTATCCGTCACCCGCGAAATAGTCGGGTGGAATCGGATGATAAACGGGTGATCCTAATCATGGCCAGCTATTAGATCGAGAAAAAAATCGATCTAAAATAAAGCCCAAATGCTCGTATGGCATGCCCAAAGATCCCATTTGTAACAACATGCTAGTCTAATTTATAAGCTAAGCTTTGGCCACCTCTTTCAACCAATTGTTGCGACAACATGAGCCCAGTCCATGTTCTTAATTAGTAAAATATTTTTTTCGGCTAAGCTAGAAATAAGATATAGCCTATTTATAAGAATATTTAAAACAATTAAAAACTATATTTTTAAAAATTACACGGGTGAAACGGATCTGGTGACGGATGAGATATGGTCACCCGATTCCGACCCGTCACCCGAATCTGATTCGGCTGAATCCGCCTATCATCCATATAAGTCGGGTTTTCATCCGTTTAAAATGCTCGGGTGGATCGGGTGGTGGGTGTGTTCGGGTGAAATTGCTATCGCTATTTCCAACAGCTAATTTTTTTTTTCTTTTGATAATTAAAAAAAAATTGTGTATTTATATATATATATATATATGTGTGTGTGTGTGTGTGTGTGTGTGTGTGTGTGTGACTTGAACATTTTATTTTGCGTAATCTCAACTTCAAATATATTTTCATAACTCTCATCTTCTAATAATGGATAATGAGAATCCATATAATACAATTTTATTTTATTACAAAATTCCAAAAATATTAATTGCGAAAATCCAACTACGAATCTTCAAAATCCAAAGTCAAGTACACAAAATCCCCTGATCATACCAATTCGGAGTAATCATCCACAATCAAGTTTCCCAACCCCTCCACAATATTCTTATGACCCATTTATTTTCATTACGACCCTCGGATGCCAAGATATCCATACCCTCATTTCTTTCCGCCAATATTTAGACCGGGTAGTCGCCCTATTATTCCCAATGATTATTTTGTTCCTCCAAATTTTGGTGTTTTGGATATAACTCTCACGTCCCCAAGCAGAGCAAGTATAAGAGCTTCTGGCACACGCCAGGATTAAATTGGGTCGTTCTCGCCCTCCCAACAAACCGTGATTCCAGTGGAGGAAGAGGATGTACAAGATAAAAAAAATTCAACTGAATAAGGTACGAGATATAAATTTTTGCAAAGCTTGGTTAATGGTTAGTAAGGATTCAATTGTTGGTAACGATAAAAAGTACGAAGATCTATGGAAAAATATTGTAGAGTTATAATACTTATTACCATACGAAAGGGCCTAAAGTTCCTGCCGACAAAGCGGCTAACCATTGGTACAAAATGAATGACGATGTTAGTAAATTTCAAGGATGCTACATTCAAATTAGGAGGGATCAACCAAGTGGGCATGAGCGCCAAATGATTGAAAAAACAAAGGATAATCTTTTCTCATCTCTATATAAGGTCAATGGTAGAGGTAGAAAGTTTAACTACGAGCACTCATAGGATATTCTTAAACATCAACAAAAATGGAAAAAAATTTGTGATGCTTCAAATAGTATTTCTAAGCGTACCAAAATTTCTAGATCAGGAGTTTAAACATACTCATCATCCGCACATGAAAGTGAGGAAACAATGGAAGAATGTCCAATTGGGCAGAAGGCGGCCAAAGCTAAGAAAGATGATAATGCTGAACAAATGTGGAACAAATATGAAGAACTTCAATTAAAGAAGATGTCAATAGATGAGAGGCACACAGAAATTAAAGAGATGAATATTATAAGAACAAATACAACAAATATGAATGAGGAGACAAGGAGGAAGCACAATGTCGTTGCAAAGAAGCTTGCGGAGAAACATGGAAATAATTGGGATGAAATTATGTGGTTTACGTTTTAGTTACACGTCTTAAAAGTGGAAAACACTTAAAGTATGCATTTTTTTAACTTATGTATCTTTATTTTATCGAATAATGCCATGTAAGGTTATTTGTATATTTCTTCATTTCTTCATCTATTAATTATAAAAATAAAATATATCATATTTAATATTCTCCTCTTTGATTCTCATAAATATATCCTACTAGTGAACAACCAATCACATTGGATAGTTCTGATTGCACAAAAAGATATTTGTTTTATCTAATCATATTATTCAGAGCGGTTGTCGAGATCATGAAGGTTGTACTGAACGCCTTTATAAGGATTATTTCTCCCATGATCCTTTATATTCACATGACCATTTTCGACGAAGATTTTGTATGAGGAGAGAATTATTCCTTCGTGTAGTGGAAGCTCTTGAGACTCATATTGAGTATCTCCAACAAAAGGTAGATGTGACTAAAAGACGGGGGTTATCAACACTACAAAATGTACAGCCGCCATTCGGATATTAGCATATGCAACACTAGAAGATGCACTTGATGAATATGTAAGAATTAGTAAGTCCACCGCAATTGAATGCTTATTTAAATTTTTTCGTGGCATTATTGAGATTTTTGGAGAAGTGTATTTAAGAAAGCCTAAGGCTACTGATGTTCAACGTTTAATTCAAATGCTTGAAGATTGTCATGGCTTTCCAGGCATGCTTGGTAGCCTTGATTGTATGCACTGGCCTTGGGCAAATTGCCCTGTTGCTTAGAAAGGGCAATTCACTAGAGTTGATCTTGGATATCCTACCATCATGCTCGAAGCAGTGGCCTCTACAGATCTTTGGATTTGACATGCATATTTTGGTGTTGTGGAACTTACAACGATCTTAGTGTGCTTAGTCATTCTACATTGTTTACTGATATCCTTCAAGGAAAAGCTCCCAGTGTTGAATTTATGATGAATAACACTAAATACAACATGTAATATTACCTTGTAGACGGTATATATTCAGAATGGATTGCATTTGTAAAGTCCTACCCACACCCACAAGACCCAAAGAGAAACAAATTCAAAGAAAAACAAAAGAGTGGAAGAAAGGATGTGGAAAGGGCATTTGGGGTGTTTCAAAAAACTTTTGCGATAGTTCGAGATCCTGCCCAACATTGGCATAAGAATTCGCTCCACCATATTATGTACGTTTGCATTATTTTACATAATATGATTGTCGAAGATGAGCGTCATACATACTCGAGAAACTTTCCAGAGGATGGATTTTCGCCGGGCATAGGTCCTGATGTAAACCATGGACATGTTCTCGAATTTGAGAAGTACTCCCTCTGTTCGTCATTAAAACGCGTAGGGACGGAACACAGTTTTTAAGAAAAATAGAATAAAGAATGAGTTTTAGGCTCCACTTGGTGTAAAATTATACATAAGCGTCCCACTTGTACTTTCAATAAAAAAAGTAAGGGTGTTTTGTCTTTATATGTACAAATAAGGAAATATTGTAAGTAGAAAGTTTAAAGATTAACACCCCTAAATAGAAAGTAGGAAATTTATAGTCGAACAGAGGGAGTATTTCACAGCTAACGCGAGTTTGCGAGATAGACAAATACATAATGAACTCAGAGCAAATTTGGTGGAGCATATTTGGCAACACTTTGGAGACGAAGATTAAATAAAATGAAGTATTATACGTTTAATAATTACTATTTTCGTTCCTACTTCTTATTGTTTTTATTGTACTTTAGTTTATCTGAATGTTTGTTCTGAAATAATTATTTTCGTCTCTCATCCATTTTATAAGTCATTCACAATTAACGAACCATAATTTTTTTCGTAAAAATAACGTATTTGACTCATTGTTAAATCATTTTCTGATTCGAAAATAGGTAAAATGCAATGGGGACAAGAACAGACAGTGAGCCCTATTCAGGCAGGTTGAAATCATGCTTAAACATTGGAGCAAATTGTACTTGAAACCTGCCTGAGTTACTTTTATGACATGGCAACTTTAAGCCGGGTTTAATCCCGCCTACCACTTGAGTTGCTCCTAGAGCCACCTTGATCTTTCGGACCAAAATCAATCTTCTAGCTTGGCTCCATCCATTTCAGCAATACTTACAACATTAATTTTTGCCCGAAAAATTATAATTTTTGGTTTGTTAAAATGAAGGCATTGTTGATAGCTCAAGACCTACGGGCGACTATCGAACAAGGGTACGTACACTCTATTTGGGACACCTCTGAATTTCGCTTAATTGAAAACCAAGATTTATATTACAAATTTTGCCAGAGTACGATAATATTACAATCAATATAAAAGCCGATAAGACACAATATAACAATTACAAATCATCATAAGGCGATATAGCCTATACAAAACTCTATCACAATAATGAACATTGGGAGCTAGACGATTCTTCACGTAGAACCCACCATGAGGGACGCATCCATCAGAAATAGCTTGCAACCTGTGTTAGATTTAGAGCGCAAAAAAAAAAAAAAAAAAAAAAACAATTGAAGTAGCAAATATAGAAAATTGAGCAAGTACACCTCAACTTGTAAAACCCTAAACATTTACCTTGGTTTCCTAAAACACTTTTCTTTTCATTTGGAAACAACACTTAGGCCATACAATTCTCGACGCCAATCAACAGTATCATCAATAAGCTTTAAACCAACATGCACCACAAGATTAATGATATGACATGGGCAACACATGTGGAAAAATTCTCCGCTAAGAACCAAAGAGCGTTTTATTTCTGGTGAAAATGAGTTTTAAAAGAAGTAATCATGGAATCATTATAAGATGCATTGTCTACTATAGAAGTAAAAACCTTATGAGCAATCCTCCACTGACCCAAACAAAGCGTAACCTTATCAGATAGAGAGAGTCCATCGAATGGAGGCGTTAAATAAAGCCCCCAATTTAGTGATTCTCTTTTGTAGTTTCCAGTCATAATCAATTCAATGAGCTGTTATACACATAAACTCATCTTGAGTAGGTTCACTTCAATTATCCAGATCAGTATTAGAAAAAAATGTGATCCATGATTTTTCCAAGTCATCTTCAATTATAAAAAAGAAATTTTTTCATTGTAAGATCTCATAGCATCTTCCCTAAGAGTAGTATCTTTCTCACATTACTATATATCGGGCACACAATAGACATCATTTAAAATCAGGTTCCTCACAAGCAAGTCGTAAATGGGTGCGCGACCACTACCACTAAGACACAAATAGCTCGACAAAACTCATACAAATCAACATTAGGATTTTTCAAGGACAGATTTAGACCATTACCACTGTCATAGGGCATGCTACTAATACAAAAATGTCTCATGTCGTAATTAAATCTTAAAGCACATTTTTAAATGTGCCTTTTCATGTGAGATGTATTATTTATTAGATTAGTATCAAAAGTTGCCTTACGTTATTTCCAAGTAGCTCATTTTTCACCAGTATGAACGACACCTCTGGTTATAGTTTTCTACACATTTGATGTTAAATATTTGCCTTTCGCAGTACAAGGTACAACAACATCTTGGGCGGTCCAAATTAATAGGTTCATCTCCTTTTTCCGTAGCCATGGTTCCAAACAAATTATTGGTTTATGCTTTTTTTTTTGCCAAATTCACGTGGTGTCTCTAAACTATTTTAAAATGCGCGTGATGGCCTCACTTTTGAAATTGATACATCATGCTGCCCCTGAACTTTGTGAACCAATACACATGTAGCCTTTTAGACCAACATTGACAAATTGTCAAATCTTGACCATTAAGTGATGAAGTGGCGAGGTTAGTTTTGGGTTAATTACATTTTTATAATACAAAAATTATTATTTTTTTTTCTAAAAATTCCATAAAATATTAAAAAAATAATCAGATCCAAATCTTTTTTTTTTCTGCTCCCTCACCCATCCCCAACGGCCGAACCTTACCAGCCTTCTCCACCACCCAACTACCACTGTCAACCTCATCCACTAACTCCAATGTCCTCTGCCCCGCTTGCCTCACTCTCGGCTATTAGCCGCTTGTTCCACCGCCACAATGGTCAACCTTTGCACTTGATTTATCACCTTGACGGTGCCACGATTCATTCTGCACTAGGTTCACTTTTCGCCTTCTTGAGTTCGCAATTACAAATTGGGGATCGGAATTGTGCTTATTTTCTGCAATCAATTTGGGGCTTTTGTTTTGCACCTCTGTTCCTCCAATATCACGATCCTAATTGGGTTTTTTATGGGTTGTTGTGTCCTCGTTTTGGGGCTTGAATTCGTCTTACTCGCATAGAAATACTCGTGTATGGAGAAGAGAGAAGGAGAAGAGAAGAGAGGAGAAGAAAGAGGCGTCGTAGATGGAGGTAGATACGGTGGCTGGTCAGTGGAGGGAGACGCGTCAGGTGGTTGATTTGGTACAGGTGTGGTTGTGATTGGTAGTGGCTGACGGTGACTGTGGAGGAGGTGGGTAAGTGCGGTAATGTAAAGGTAAGTTTTGGGTAAAATTGTTTTTGTTTTTGTTTTATATTAAAAAAATTACAGTAATGAATAACTAAATTCATTGATAATCACATGCCACGTCCTCAGTAAAGCTGAAAGATAACACTGTTAGTCAAAGCCGATCAAAGGGGCACCATGTGCTTAGGGTGACAAATAAAGTTCGGGGGCTTCATAGTGTAGCAGGTTGAAAAGTGGGGGCACACGCGCATTTTAACATAGTTCAGGCGCACCACGTAAATTTGCCGTTTTTTTCTTTCCTGATTTCCTTTCTTCGTGGGCTTATGCTGGGTTTGGGTCTATGGAACTTCGGTTAGGTTAGTTCATAGGATTATCCTGAAATGGAAACTTCCAAAATTAGCAATGCCAAATTGAAGTTTATTTTATTTTTGAAAACGAAACATGTTGCAGAACTTAATCCAATAAAATATCATTATAAACTTAAATATGCCCAAATTATGGGGGATCCACCAGAAGTCGGACAACAAATTAATTACTACTCCTATGACCCTATTTAAACTTCTTTCTCCTTTTTTCAGGGTTTTGACTTTGTTCTTATTATTCCCAAAATATTTTGTCGAGGGAAAAATTAGGGAGTCAACATAAAGATGTTGGCTAAGATTAGTTTTTAAATTTATTTGCTAAATAAATTATAAATTATTATTTATTATGTATTCTTTTGGAGTGCGCAAAAGGGAGAAAGAAGTTTAAATAGGACCGGAGGGAGTATTTAACAACAAAAGGTAATTAATGAAAGAGGAGATCGCGAAGGATGCAAAGACAATTGCATACCTTTATTATGCCATAGGAACGAGTGAAAGACAGTTGCATACCTTCATTCAGATCGGACAGAGGCAAAGAGTACACCTCAAACGAGTTTGATAACTTTGGTAAAGAAGAGTGTGAAAAAGATCAACTTACTATTGATATACACCTTAAGAAAATGGCATATCCGGGCACAAAAGCAGAAATGGCAATGTACATGCTTTTTGAAAAGAAAATTTGTAAACGATTTTGGGCAAAGGCTCAAAACACAACGATCTCTTCGGGTGCTCAACAAAGTTAGTGAGAGATAGAACCTCTTTTGAAGCATGGACAAGTCATAAAGCTACTGTGAACCTAATTGCCTGGACTGCTTAACATAAATTGATAACTTATCAATTGGACATAAAGTCAGTTTTCTTGAGCGGCTATGTCCAGGAGGAAATCTATGTTGAACAACCCGTAAAATATGTTATAAAAGGGAAGGAACATCAAATTTAGAGGCTTAACAAAGCTTTTTACGAGCAAAAAGAAGCTCCATGAGCTTGGTACAGTAGAATGGATGAGTATTTGCTGAATGTTTCCGATGAAAGTAGTCTCAATGAGCCAACGTAGTATATGTAGCAATCAATATCAGGCTCGATGATCCTTTCGTCATATATTATTAATGATCTCATCATTAGTTACTTCATCATTACAAGTAATAATCATATATGCCTTGATTGATTAGTCCAAGAAGAATATGTAGGAGTTTGAGAAGATTAATATCGGCTTGATGAATTCCTTCCTCGGCTTGGAAGTGAAGTAATTTTCCCAATGCATCTATGTTTCTCAAAGCAATATAGAAAAGTTATCCTCAAAAGGTTCAAGATGGACAAGTGGAAGATTGTCCCAATGCCACTTGGTGCGGATGAAAAGGTCGGTAAGATATATGAACCTACAAAATACAGTCCTAGTACTTATCGAGGTTATAATCGGGTGTTTTTTTTTATATCTTACTGCTTCGCAACATTGTCTTATTATGTTCTTTATCAGCGTTCTATCAAGGTTTGTGGAAAGACCGAGTGAAGTTCACCATGCCATAGGAGAGTGCCGGAGGTACCTATATGAGGCACTAATCAATTAGGTATATGGTACCAACTCCAAATTCAGAGTTAGTAGGGTACTTTAAGAGTGGTTTCGTCGAAGGAAAGTACCTCAGGTTATGCATTTAATCTTAGAAGTGAAATATTCTCATGGCAATCACAAAAGCAAGACAATAAAGTTGCTCAATCTATCGTCGTGGCAGAATATATAGCTGCCCACATAGTTGTTACTTAGACGATAGTGTTTGGAAACAAGAATTTAAAAATTTGTAATCATTTTAATTCCATCATTTGACAATGTGAAATTCAAATATAAATCAAATGTTGGGGAGAGTGGGATTTCAAAACGACACCTCTTTAGGTGTCATTTGTTTTTGGACTAATTGGATTTGAAACACATTCCAAAGGATTTGACACAAATCCAAATTTTCAAATTCTTGAGTTCCCAAACATGGGATTTGTGTTGAATTTGGATTTGAAAATCAAATCATTGTTTACAAACACACTCTTAGGGATTTTGGTTATGTAAAGCTCTCAAAGATATGGGAAATGATCAGTTTGGTCCAACTAGATTGTTTTGTGATAGCAAGGCTGAAATCTCACAAGATAGCTAAGCATTTTAAGATGAAGTATACGAGTTTGTGAGCGATTCACGAAGAGAAGGTCAAATTAACCTTAAATATTGTCCTTCACAAGAGCAGGTCGCCAACATCTTTACTAAAGCATTGCTTAAGCTTAACCAAAGGTTTCAAGAGCTACGGAGGCTGCTTGAAATGCCAAAATTAACTGTAAAGGAGTGATGAAGATGACAGTTGCTTTACTGATGCCTTTTAGGGCTTTATGTTTCTATTAAGTGTTTTTAAGTTGTATTTCTTGAGAAAGAGCTGCGGTGTTCTTTAGTTATGAGTTGGGTAGTTTTAAAGGCTCTCGTAACATGTATAAATTTGTGCTATGACAGCACAACTTGATGCGGAACCAACACTAAATCCCCCACTTTGCTCGCTTATCCCCTAGAAAACCAACAATCTGAATCTGCCGCTTGACAAAAAAGATAATGCGACCTCACCTATTTCACAACACAAAAAAAAAATAATGGAAAAAGAAATTTGATTTTGAAACATTGAGTATAAAAAATTATGGGATATTATCCATTGTACCCCTGAACTTTGCGACTGTTTCCACGGTACCCTTGAGTTTTCCAACTTGCCCAGAATATCTCTGAACTTTGCGCCTTGTCTATATGCAGCCATGTTTTTCGTTTTTCACTAACCAGGCCCTAACTCTGTTAACCCCTCAAACAGAGTATATGGTTTGTACATTTTTTGTCAATTCATTTGATTTGAATACAATTTGGGTTGGCTTTTGTGAAGGAGATAGGAAATGGGGGTAGGTGGGTTTGAGGGATTAACGAAGTTAGAGTGTACTTAGTGAAAAAACGAAAAAGTAACTGCAAAAATACAAGTCGCAAAGTTTAGGGACATTCTAGGCAAGTTGGAAAACTCAGTGGGTACTATGGAGAAAGTCGCAAAATTCCAGAATACCAAGGATAATATTCCAAAAATTATTACACATTTAATTTTATGGCAACAATTATAGTTGTCAAGGCAAAATGAAGCAACTCCAAGCTTTGCCTCTCCACAATATTTTACCACTAAAACATAAAATAACGCAAATACTACCGTACACCGGGGGTACCAAGAGAATGGTACCCCTTGGGCTCATTTACCTGGGCTTACAATTTGAGTTGGGCCAAAGTCTAACTTGACCCAATACTTCAATTAAAACTCAACCCTTCCCCCCTTATTTTCTCTTTCCTCTCATAACCACCTACCACCACCACCACGCACCATCTGACCACCGCCGCCCCATGCGCCGACCACCACCCCAATCGACCCAACCACCACCATTCGATGGGCGCCGCTCCGGCGACCCCACGGAGGCACCCCTGAGCCCGCGCCACCTCCTCTATCGTTCTCCAAGTCCCTTTTTTCTCATTTTCTATCTCCTCTCTCACTCCCTTCCCCAGCCCTATTTCTCGACCGCCGCCCCTCCCCCGATGTTCACCGCCCCACCGTGCCCTAGGTTCCACCTCTCCCCCAATTTTCGAAGTGGAAAAAGAAGGAAATGGGGGAGAAGGAAGAAGCGACGACATCGCGTGGAGGCGGAGGGAGGGTCGCGGCAGGGAGGCGGTTAGGATGGCTGGGTCGGGGCCGGTGTTAGAGGTGGTCGGTGACGGCCGCCGGCAGGGCTGGGGTGGTCGGGTGGGGTTGGGGGGTTGGGGGAGGAGAGAGAAAAAGGAAGGGGAAGGGGTATATTTTTTGTTTTTGTTTATTTGATTTAATCTTAACCATTGATCTAAAGTATTCATTTTAAAACAAAAATTGTTCATTTTAACACAAATATCGTTCATCTTAGAACAGAAACTACCTATTTCAGGTTAAATAACCCAAGACAAAAAGAATTTATTCTAAAACAAATATAATTCATTTTAGAATAATGAACATTCATTTAATAACAAAAAACATTCATTCCAAATCAAAAATCATTCATTTTAGAACAAAAAATCATTCATTACATAATCATTCATTACATAATAATTCATGTTAAGACAAATATCAATCATTCTAGAACAAAAAATCATTGATCATTACATAACCATTCATTTTGTTTCCTGATGAATGGATTTTGTTTCGGGATGGTTAGGTTTTGTTATGAGATGAATGGATTTTGTTTCGGGATGGTAGGTTTTGTTCTGAGATGGTTAGTTTTTGTTTCAATATAACATAAATTAGTCTCTTATTTTCGAATATAAATTGATCATAGAACATAAATATGTCATTCTGGAACAAAAACTGATCATTATAGAACATAAATTTGTCATTCCGTAACAAAAACTGATCATTATAAATCATAAATATATCATTATGAAACAAAAACTGATCATTATAGAACATAAATTTGTCATTCCGTAACAAAAATTGATCATTATAGAACATAAATACATCATTATAGAACAGAAACTGATCATCATAGATCATGAATACATCATTATAAAACAAAAACTGATCATTATAGAACATAATTACATCATTATAGAACAAAAATTGATCATTATAGATCATAAATACATCATTATAGAACAATAACGGATCATTAAAAATCAATCATTATGAAACAAAAATAGATTATTATTAAACATATATTAGTCATTACTCCCTCCGTCCCCCTTTAAACACCCCATTGTAAATTTCACTTGGATTAAGGTAGTTTTGTTTGTTTATTATTGTTGAAAATAATGGGTGATTTGTTTATTATTGTTGGAGATAATGTGTTGTTTGTTTATTATTGTTGGAGATAATGGATGGTTTGTTTATTATTGTTGAAGATAGTGGGTGATTATTTTTTTTTTTTTTGGAGATAATGGATTGTTTGTTTATTATTTTTGGAGATAGTGGAGTGTAGATGTGTAATGAAAACTTACCCCATTTAGTAAGTTATGAAATGGGGTGTTTTTATTAGAGACACCACAAAAAGGAAAGCGGGGTGTTTAAAAGGGGACGGAGGGAGTATATAACATAAATTAGTCTCTCATTTTCTAATATAAATTGATCATAGAACATAAATATGTCACTCTGAAACAAAAACTGATCATTATAAAACATATATACATCATTATAGAACAAAAACTGATCATCATAGATCATGAATACAATTAGTAAAGATTTATTTAAATTTTTGTAATTAATAAAAAAATTATTAAAAAAAAAGAACTCTCACCTCAGCCTCACCCCCCTTCCTACCTCCCCCCACAACAATCGCCCCCCACTCCGACCTCCTCCCCTCACCCCTGGATTCACCAACACTGGGCCGCATACGGCGGCGCGAGCCCAGCAAGATGGGTCGTCGTGGCCTAAAACAGGTGGAAGAAATTTGAGGAGAGAGAAAATGGAAGAAAAAAGAGAAAATGAGGTGGAAGGAGGGAAAATGCTACCGCGGGGGTGGGGGTTGTGGTCGCCGGAGGGTTGCGCCTCTGGTGGTGGTTTTCTGGTGGCGGTTGGTGAAGGCGACGGCAGTGGCTGGGGCGTTGGGGGTGGTGGTCGGGTAGGTAAGGGGTGGGGAAAGGGAGGAGAGAGATTGAGTTTTGGGTTTGTTGTATTGGGCTTTGACTAGTGCAAATAGGAGGGAGAGACTCAGATGAGGAAAATGGGGAAGAAATTGGAATTTGGGCTTATTTTTGGGCCGGGGGTACGAAGAGAATAGTACCCCCGGGGTACCATAGAAGCTTTGATAAAATAATAGTCAACCATGATTAGCCAAATTTCTCCTTCGAAACAATTCTCAAATCTCAATCTTTCTCATCTGCTCACTTGTTGAATGTTCGACAATAATTTTCAGTCGATCTCAGTGTGGCGAAAGCTCAACAATCGCTATGTGAACCGATATTCTTAGATCTAAACTCAAAACTCATTGTCAACGAGTAGGAGAGAAGAATTTAAATAAAAGGGTTACAAACATTGATCAAGAAAACTCTGGAATCCCTTGAATCATTGAAAACGATTTATTTAATACCAAGTCCCCAATTCAATATTAACTCTCCAATTCAATGTCACCACTCAATTCAATTCAATTCCCTTTTATCATTGAAGAGGTTTAGTGCAACACAATGTTAGAAATCTATGACTTAAATTTTGGTCATTAGGAGTTACGTGGGAGTCGTAAAGGCGATAAGTAAATTGGTCACGATTGGCTATTGCAAAGGGTGTAACTAAAGGTCGCCTACAAATTCCCACTTTTTTCCAAGTCTACCCTCACTCCTCTTTTCTTCAGTTTATCTCTCACTTCACCGTTTCCACTCTCAATTTCCTACACCAATCACTACAAGATTAAGTGAGGATGAGAGAGAACAAAACTATTAAATTTGGGTGAGAACTGAGGACTTGAGGAGGAAAGAGAAAGAAGGGTATTTTCAGTATTGTATGCATTAATGTGTGCGACATTTAGTGATTCAGATTGCGAAAGGTTGCAAGTGCATTGATGATTACACGAAAATGGGATCGAAATCAATTTACTTAACTAAGGGCAAACTGTGAATTATACTAATTTTGCCTTTGGATTCATAATTATTGACTTGGATAAAATCAACACCCAATTTTGAAATCTGTAATAGATTACCACAATTAGTTCTTTCTTATCTAATGCCAAAAACATGACTGGGCAAGTTCTATCTCACGCCAGAAACACAACTGGATTGTCGTGGCAGGTCTGTTATGTGAGAGTTTGCCCTAAACCAGACCCATTTAAACTTACGTGGATTCATGTCGACCCATTCGATTAAATAGGCTAACAAACATGGTGGTGACCAGTTATTTTATTTACACACTGATGAAGCTTGGGTAAGAACACACTGATAACCAGCGATGATATATGACCTGAAAAAACTTAATTGTTACTGCAAAATGTTGGACATACTAACCTGAACACCTATGGATTACCAACAAATCTACAAGCATGGTTTATATACAAGATTTCAATGTACTGAAGTATCAAAGAAGCGTACAAATTAAATTTGTGAACCAGCACCTCAGCAAATTACATGGCTTCAGCTTTCAGTTATGTCCAGCCAATGTGGTCTCAATACTCGATTATCTCCTGGCTTGAAAGCAAGTGATGATATATGGGCATGGGTACCATCATTTACACCTACGGTTCAGCAAAACTGAAGAAATCAAATAAATCGTGGTGATTCAATACAGTTCTTTTACATGACAATCAGCCATGTCTTGAAACTCAGTAACTTGTAGCCTAATATCTGATACGCAGGATGGGTGGTAAAACAACGTCCCGCTCACTAAATCACTTCCTATGCCTCCGTTTGGCTTCAGCTCTCAGCCTCTTCTCTTCTTCCCATTCCCGCTCGTACATTCTGGAACACTGATTAAGGATAGACAATCTGCTTCAGAGGTATAAAAGCACCATATTCAAGCACCAGGGCAGAGTAAAACAGACTGACTATTCCAGGGGTAAATAAAAGTAGGCATGTACACAAAGCAGGTGAATACAAACAGCTAGGTCAACATAGTCAGAAAATAGTTCAGGTTAAGGTTAAAGACTGGTTGAAGAGCCCAAGGTAGTCGGAATCTGTTAAGGATGTTTGTTTTAGCATTAGTCAATGATGTCTTCAGCTTAAAAGGGCAAGCGAAGCACTAGTGAACATTAACTGTTACTCAATTGACTTATCTGGAAAGAGCTAACATGCTTAAATTCTAGCATGTTGACATCTCCGGAGAGCTTCACTATCTTAATTGTATGAAGCTCCCATCATATGCGGATTTGTCGTGTAATCAGTGCAGAGACATCATATGTTCTTAATGTACTTGAAATCCAGTACAGGCTCATAATCAATGATTCTGGAGCAAAATGCTTACAGACTAACTAGGTGGTCATTTATTAATCATGCTCTAGCAAATAATACTATGCACACATCACTGCATACACAAAGAGCTCTTCAGCCATACAGAATGATAGACTCCATGCAAACAGAAACAAAAAAATCATGTCAATATAAGCTGCAGCAAACGTTTCACATCGGCATAGTAAATGTACATATGCAGTAAAATAAAATGTCAAAGGATACGGTTCAATATCACGTCGTGCAATCTTGCCAGAAGCTTCTTTTACGTGCATCCTTGTACTAGTTTCCTCAAAGTAAGCCGGACGCTGCACAACTGCACCTTTTCTTTCTCCCCTTTCTCGTCCATCATATGCATGTGACAAGCCAGTGGACATTGGAGGTGGTAGAGCAACTGGAGAATGTTCACCAGGTTCTACACCAGGAATATGTTCCCGTTTAAGTTTCCTTCTCTTTGATGCGGCAGTAGAATCCATATCCTCCTTTGAAAGATTTAGTCTTTCCCTCTCGCGTTCTCTTTCCTTCTCCTTCTCCCTTTCTCTGTCATCCAACTAAAAAAACAACCACTAAATTTTTTGCAGGATAACGAAATGACATACTGATGACAACGAACACGGAGAAATCTACATATGTGGCAATCTCCTTCACCAAGAATACATAACAATTTGCAAAGGAAAGCAACAACAACAACAACAACAACAACAAACAAGCCTTCGGCTAACTCACAATATAGCAAAAATGTTCCGAGGAACTTGAATTGAAAAGCCATTAGACTCCCAGATTTTTTGTTCCATATTTTTTTTTCATACTCTGTATATTGTTTTATCTCAGAGAGAGAGAGCTGAGGAACAGATGTACTTAGGAAAAGGAGAATCAAAAACTTCAGAAATATGCAGTCAAACACAACATTGGAAATAAACGAACAACAATTGAGTGATTCACAGTGCGTATATATATATAAGATAATCATCAATGTGAAAAGAAAAGGTTTGACTTATACCAGCCCCTATTTCTCTGATCACGCCCCTCTTCGATGATAAGGAATGAATAGATCAGGAG